>LOJH01029182.1:6587-22510 GCA_001685095.1 Ellobius talpinus | reverse complement strand
GTAATTTTACTATGTTAAAGTTAAAACCTTTCTTTATATTTAAACAGAAAAGGGAAGGGGATGTGGGGTTCCCCTCTGTATGCTGTGAATATGATTTATTAATGAATAAAGAAACTGGCTTGGCCTGATACGGTAGAGTAGAGCTAGGTGGGGAAAACTAAACTGAATGCTGGAGGAAGGAAGAAGGAGTCATAGAGAAGCCATGGAGCTGCCACTGGAGGCAGAAATGCTGAAACTTTGCTGGTAGGTCACGACCTCATGGTGATGCACAAATTAATGGAGATGGTTTAAATTAAGATGTAAGAGTTAGCCAATAAGAAACTAGAGCTAATTGGCCAAGCAATGATTTAAATAATATAGTTTCTGTGTGATTATTTTGAGACTAAGCAGCCAAGAACCAAACAAGCAGCCTCCTACAACAGTGGTAAAGTATGATGTGCCCTTCACAAGCAATGATTAGTGCATTCCATGTTAGTTCACAGCATCCATCAAATCATAACCCCATTTCTAACCATGAGAAAAATAACAGATACCCCAAATGTGAAAGAGGTTTCTGAACTTTAGAAGTATCAAGACCAAAATGAAAGGAGTCAGAAAACTGTCAGAGATGAGAAGAAACAATAGATAAGGTGAGTGTATGTAGTGTCTTAAAATGCAGAAAATATAATACTATAAAGAAAGAATTATGAATAAAAGTGAATCTTAGCTAGTAGTACTGTGTTGATCCTGGCTTACTGGTTGATACAAATTTTGTGAGCTGTTGGATGATGCTAATAATGAGGCAACTGTGTATGAATAGATATGCAGACTTTATAGTTTATCTTTGCATTTTTCTCAATTAAAATATATTCTAAATAAAGAAGTTTTGTTTTTAAGAAAGTCCTTCAACCTAGAGTTGATTTTATGAGGCATCAAAAGTAAACCATAAGTTTCCTTCAAGAATGGGTAATATTTTCAACAATGATTCTGGAAAAGCAATGGGTGATTTTGACCATTAATGGTAAAAGCATAAATGGTAAAACATAGACATAGGTGCCTATTAGAATAATGAATCAAATATTACTGCTCATTTCTGAATACTGTGAAGTAATGGCACTGATTATGGATTGGAGTATCACATCGAAGACTGCATTATATATGCAAATGGACTATGTCTGCTTGAATTAATTTAGAAAGAAAAGGAGTTTTATACTGAAAAGCACATTATTTATTGTTTCAGGATTCCTAGATCAGGAAAGCTGGAGGAAAGCTGGTATAGAGAATTTTTGATTTGCTGATTGTTTTCTTCTCTAAAGTGAAAGAGTTATAAGGTTGTGACTTTCCAACTCCTAATTATGCCCTGTGTCTGGCAGAGAGAAATGTGGCAGATGCTGGGGGTGGGTGTGCTGGAAAGGAAAGTGAAATAACATGTTCCAGCACCTAGAGTTTCATGTTGGCATGGAGATTATTTGTCCATGACAAAGTGAATTTCTCTTTTGTAGAAATTGGTATGGAACTGGTGCATTGTCCCATTGTACTAATGATAACTGGGGATCAGAACTGAACAAATTTTATTTTTTTTTGCCACTCAAAATAAGAGATTACCCTGTAGGTTTATTAAATATTGAAGAAGCAGAGAACAACTGGGAGAACAAAGAAAATTGGAAATTTGAGTTTGATCCTGCTGTGATTTGCTCTGTGTTTCTCAATCATCCATGAAGATTCCATGAGACTAATACTTTAAAGAGGAATAAAAACAATTTTCTAAGTATATAAAGAATAACTATTAGCTAGACAGAATAAAACATACATAAGTAAATCTCTTATGTATTTTTATATCAAGGGAACAAAATACAATTAGCACAGTCACTAAAACCAAGAGTTAATAAATTGGATCAAAACTGAGATGCTTCTGTACGACAAAGGACATTGTCTTTCAAATAAAGCAGCTGCCTGGAGAATGGAAAAGGATTCTGACCAACTACACACTTTCATTCTCTGGGCTATTTTTGATAAAGAATAAGTATCCAAAATATATAAAGAGTTCAAAAACTCCACATCAATAATCAAATAACCCCATTTTAAAATGGAGTACAAGATCTAAACCGAGAATTCTCAAAATAGGATACACAAATTGTTATGAAACAAAGAAATCCTCAACATCCTTATCAATCAGGTAAATGAAAACCAAGACTACTTTGAGGTTTCATCTTATACCCATCAGAATGGCTAATGTCAATAAAATAATTGATAGCTCGTGGAGTGCAAATGTGTACAGTACTGTGGAAATCAGTATGGTGGTTCCTCAAGAAGATGGGCATAGATCTACCTCAAGATCCAGCTATATTGTTCTTTGACATAAACCCCCAAACTCTTTATGTTCACTGAAACACTCACTCAATCACATTCATTGCTGCTTCCTTCATGATAGCCAGAAACTCTAAACAACATTAATGTCCTTCAAGCAAAGAATGGATTAAGAAAATACTATAAATTTATACAATGGACTGTTATTCAGCTGTTAAAAACATGAAGTTATAAAATTTGCAGGTAAATAGATGGAACTAGAAAAAAATCTAAATAAAACTGCTAAAAATGGGGGAGAAAGAATCACAACTGGCCACTTCTCTTCACTAAATGAAGCTTCAAGTACAGGGATTGTTATATTTAATTGAGTTGTTGGCCAAAGGGATCCCATGGGAATCTCCAAATAACCCAGGTTGTTGCCAAAACTATAGCCTTTTCTCCACAAACTGACAGCAAGGTCCCATTACTGAAGAAAACACCTACACAATTCATTGAACATGGAGACGGTAAGCTAGTGCCTACGTAGTGCCTGCTCACCTACATTCTAGTGTCCTTGATACAGGAAGGTATTCCACAAAACTACCAAAAGAGAAACATAAAACTAAACCAGACACAAACTCTTTGATCAGTGATGGTGTTCTGCCTCTAAGATGTGCCAGTTCAAAGATGACAGAAAGCTTGTGGGAATAACCAACCAAATATCTGATTTGTCTTAAGGCTCCCTCCTTGAGATAGAATCCATACATAACACTGCTTGAGTGACCAAGAACCTGAGAGTAGGTAGCTCAGTAACCTAGCATATAACCAAATAATTTCTTTTTTAAAAAATAACATAGAAATAAAATGACTCCTAGTTGTGTTCCTGCTACTCATAGCTTGGTGCCTTGCTCAGCCATAGTGAGAGAAACTTCTTCCTGCAATAGATGGGAAAAATAGAGAGACTCACAGGCAGAAAATGTGAAGAGAGTGAGAGACCTTAAAACACTCAGTCCTAAGACAGATATCTCTTATCAAATTCCTCCCTGAGAACTCAGGCAATTCTGTAGAAGAGGAGGCAGGAGAGTAAGAGCCAGAGGGGATAGAGGAAACCAAGAAAAAAAGATCCTCTCAATCAACATGATCAAACTCATATGAACTCACAAGGACTGGGAGAGCATGCACAGAGCCTGCATGGGTCTGCGGAGGGCTGCCTATTGCCTTCTGCATATATATCATGGCTTCCAGCTTAGTGTTTTTGTTGGAGGCTTGGGTTGTGCAAGCCATAGGATCTCTGATTACTGTGCCTTCTCTTGGCTTTTTCCCTTTTATTGTTGGTCTTGTCCATCTCTGATGTGCTAGTTTCTGTTTTGCCATTTTGCATTATATTACATTAATTATATTATACAATATATTATTTTAGTATACTCCTTTAAAAGTCCGTTTTCTAATGAGAGACAGAAAGGGGATGGATCTGGATGGGAGAAGAAATGGGAAGGAGCTGGGAGGAGTAGATGGAGGGAAAGCCATAGGATATATTATATAAAAGAAACTATTTTCAATAAAGGAAAAAGTAATTAAAATGTTTTTTTTAAAAAAAGAAAGCCATTGGTCGAGGGTTGCTGGAGTAATGTCTCTGTATTTAAGAGCATTGAGTACTCTTCCAGAAAAAATCAGGTTTGGTTTCCAGCACTCATATGGCAGCTCACAACTCTATGTATCTCTATTTCCAGGGTTTCTGACACTGCTTCTGTTCTCTGTGAGTACCACACACATATATGGCACACAGACATAAACACACACAGGAAAAATATCCATATATATGCAATAAAATTTGTTAAAAGGTCTTAAGGAAGTAGTTTTGAAACAATATAGGACTATATTAGACAAAGTTGGATAATATATGGTTCTATGATATATTTTGCTTTCTTTTTCATTATTATTATTATTATTAATTATCTATTTTACATCTTGATGCCAGTTCCCCTTCCTTTTCACAGAACCCACACACAACTCCCTCTTCCCCACACTATCTACTCCTCCTCTATTTCTATTCATAAAAAGGCAGGCCTCCCATGATATCAATAAAACATGGCATATCAAGTTACAGTAAGACTGACCACCTCCGCTTGAAATAAACCTGAGCACGGCTACCCAGTATGAGAGATAGGGTTCCAAAGTCAGTAAAAGCATCAGTGACAACAGCAAGCAAAGCTTTACAATTCATATAGCTAATAATAATAGTGATGATGATGATGATGATGATGATGAATGTGAAGAAACATGCCTGTTTGAATGTCTTTGTTCCTCACAGACAGATATAAGTTTTACAAATTTGTTCAACAGATGGAGAATAAACTGCAATGCATTGATATTAGTCAATGATTCATCTGTAAGTAGTTTCTAAAGACTCTTTGTAACATTTAAAAATTTTAAGTGAAACATTTAAAATCTGACACGTTTCCAAAATTAAATGTAAAGCCAGATGTAGAATTAAAAGCAAGATTGAAAGAAAATAATTGAGCTGGTTATAAAAAGAATTTTTTTGTATTCATTTGAATGGGTACTCTAATCTCAAACATAAAAAATACAAGTATTGGTTTTGAAACTATATTTAAAAATTAAAAAGAGATTATTTGAGTTATCCCCAAGGGTCAGTTGGTAAGAATCTTTATAGAAAAAATTAAAAGGGAACGTTTTTTTTTCTCACCAGAGAAATAATTTCATTGAGTTGAAGCTGGACTCCATAAAAGCAGTGAATAATATTCCATCTGTTTTCAACCCAAATCGAACCTTTAGAGCTATGTGTTTCTCACGGAACAACGTTGGAAAATATATGCATCATTATTTCTCATTTATGTATAGTTCTAACTTCGTCTCTATCTTCCTACGGCCATCTGTCTCTATGATATTTAGTAAGGGTTATATGGTTTATTGGAAAGGTAACTGTCACTCATTCATAAATGAAACAAAGTCTTTAACTGGTTCATGGAGAAATTAATACATATTCTAAAGCTATCTAATGGTGCATAGCACACACTATAGGAGTTGACAAATGTGTCTATATAAATAGAACATACATGTCAGTTGGCTTCTTCTTCCTTTTGGTAGCTAAGTAAAAGCAATTGCTGGTCCATGTTACACACTACGGATTCATTCCTCCTTATGTCTTAACAATATAGGCTTTCATTTTACAATAGCTTGGTCACTTTGATGTTGTCTTCTCATTCTTTAAATTCACTTCTTTCTCTTATATATTCCTTACTTGTCACGCACATAAACTCTGCATATTTAATAATAAAATCATACTTTCAGATAATGACATACGTAAATAATAACAGAATGCACACCAGCAACATGACTTTTCATTGTATATTCTAATCATAAACCATTTACTTGCCATTTGTCATCATAGCAGATCTGTACTCCAGTTAACCATTTTCCTTCAGGGGTACCTAGTCTCTCTCTCTAGACTGGGACTAATCATACAACTATTTACATGAAGCAATTTATCAATATCTCTCTCAGCTTAGCTAAATTATTTCCGAGTTGTTTCATGTTGCCAAAAACTGAATTTATTAAGATATACTCAACAACAAAGATGCTTGTCTTTCTGGAAGAACTTTATGCTTTCTGGTATAGGAAATCATTTGTACAAAAAATAAAGATAAACTTCATACTCAAGTAAAAAAGTCCAACTACCTTACCTTAAGCACTGAACATATGAATATCAAAGTTGCTAGCCAGGAAGATGAACAAGTAAAAATCTTATTCAAATTATTGCCCTACAGCAATAATATAGAGTATTTAAGAAAAAGAGTAAATCTGGAAATCAGAAACTCTGACCCTTGGATGGGATTTGCACAGAAGGGAACACCTGTGCATTTTTGCCTTTGAAGCTGAAGAAACTTTGATAGGCAACATGGAGGTAGGAGTATTCTTCACCCTAAGAAGAGCATTTATAAAACAGCCCAGGTAAATAATTTGGAAAAAGTAGCAAGAACTATTATCTCAAAAGGATGTGTTCAGGATCTTATGAATCAACTTGATAGGAGGTAAGGGGAAAGGAACATATTTTCAAAGCCTAAGTAAGATGACTGCATAAGAAGCTATAAAAGATAGAAGTGAGATTTGCTGGTAATTTTATATATAAAAATATGCTTCCTTGGGGAGCAGTCCTTAGTTAACTGATCTTTTATCTCTCATGTGCTTTCTGGTTTGGTTTTTGTTTGTTTGTTTTATTTGTTTTCAAGACAGTGTTTCTCTATGTAGCTTTGAAGCCTCTTCTGGAACTTGCTCTGTAGATCAGGCTGGCCTTGAGCTCACAGAGACTCGCCTGCCTTTGCTTCCTAAGTGCTGTGATTGAAGGTGTGCATCACCACCGTCTGGCTCGTGTGCTTCTTTGTGTGTTTACTGGTATATTTCTTTTCACTTTCTCTTACCCTAATACAGAAGAAAAGGCAACATGACAATTATCATTACTAAAGAAATAATCCTCATTCCATGTCTACAACAGTATCGTGGCAGTCAAGCATTAACTTCAAAGATTTCATGAGCATTGCTTTTTTTAAAGGTGACAGTGTAAGAAGAAAAACTCCTCATATGACTGTTTGAGCAAATCATAAGAAGTTTATTATTTCTAGCACAGCATCCTCCATAGAGTATCCCACAGAGAAAGCATTATGGTCTAATGAATTCTAGAAACACTATAGAGCATGTCTGCTTGCTAGGTTTTAGAGAGATATGTATATAAAACTCAAATATTTATAGACACTTCTAAAGCTAGAATTTTATGTTTTGACAATTATTTAAAACTTTCTCCTAATTTCCCATATTTATGTGATGGGGAATCCAAATAACATTAATTTTCATATGTATTTTTTAAGATTACAAATTTAGATATACTGTGGTAAAGCCAATTTATAATACGAGCTGTAAAACAGCATAAGATATAAAATTATACATCATAAACCATCACATATATTATTAAAAGTCAATTTAAATCTGTTTTGTCTGATAATGTAATCCAAGGATTGCACTGGGCTGAATTATTTTTCTAGCTTTCTCAGTATAATAATGCTTCATTCAACAGATTCCTTTGAATATATAAACTATAAATCTGAGTGAATTTTCATAAAGTGACAGAATTTTCACTATTATAAAATAAAGCTTTAATCATGAATTTCACTCATCCCTTATACCAATTTATGTGATAAACAGAATAAAACTATTAGTATTTACTGCACAGGAACAGATTAGAATACCAATTGACAAACATGTACTTTGTGAAAACTGAGATGTTTCCCCATAATTATTTTAATTAAAAGTGAGGTAGAAAAATATCCAAAATTCAAACTCCTACCTACAAGTCAATAAAAGCCATATACTTGTCCATATGTTATAGTTATATATTCTCTAGGCATTTAAGTGTGTCATTCACAAAATCTAATGCCATTGATCTAAAAAAGAGGAATGCAATAATGAGTAGTTTTTCACATCTGATTATAAAACTTGAACATATAATGATACATTCACGAATGCATGAAAATATAACGGGCAATTTTTCAGCAGTAAGAACTATCTCTACACTCCAATTTAAACATGGTCAAGCGTGCATGGAATCTTAGTAAATGTGACTGACAAATAACCACCTAATTAACATTTAAACCTGAGTAACTGGTAATGTTGACTCAGTTTTCCATTAAATTCTGCTTAGACAGACAGGTGCAAAATTGTGGGAAACAGAATACATAGGTGGAATATTAACTTTTTCCATCCAAAGATATGTTCTTACCCTCCCTCTCAGTTGATGTTGTCCTTTCCAGCTATAGTTCTAATGTTTATCTGCACAATCGACTCAACTGCCTTAGCAGAAAGAGTCTATTTCCATTATCATGGTATTCTGAGAATATTGTAAGCTTCTGGTGCAGTATGGATGCCCCAAATCTCCAAGTTCCTAACTTTGGAAGGATATTCTAATACAGATATACAATACTCCACTCATTTTGGTTAGAATTCCCACATGCTTTTTTTTCACTTTAGCATAATGCAGAAGGAACTTTAAATTGATAAGTATTAAGAAGCTATGTAATTTTACTAGTCTCTGAGTTTTTGTGTGATGTTTCATTATGGTGGGTATAAGCATCATCCTTCATCAGTTTTATTATTAATCACTAAATGCTAGTTTTAAAACTGATAAATAGGTAAATTCCTTTCTGGTATTTATGCTAATTCATAAAACTATACTAAGTTAAGGCCATTACTCAGTGTTAAGTATTTTCAGATGATAGCGAGACCTTCTCAAATTTCATCATAGTTGACTCACTAAATCTGCAATTAAAGTGTTAATGACTTTAAAAGAATAAATGCTTATGATAAACTATTATTACAAATTCTCTGGTCATAAATTATTCCTCTAATATCCTCTGAGACTTGCAGAAGACAATTTAGGGGAATGGTGTGGCCTACTTTATATGAACTTTTTCATGAACAATTTATAAATTCTCTAATCCTTGTTGAGAATTGCCGCAAGTATTATGTTTCTCAAGAGTCAAATGAATTATTAGTGAAATGGATGAACAAGACCTTGAAGAGGTGTGCTAATAGTTACCAGTCACATAACTGGGAATTAGTGGTTCCAGGCCATTTTAAAATTATATCACAGCTTCTTTTAGCTTTCCTGTATTTGGTCATTGTAATTTATTTTGGTATTGAATATATTTTATTTTAGCAGAGAATAAATAGTTTAGTGATACTCTTTAAAAGTATATTTAAAAGTTTCTTAATTGCTTTTTAAGAATTCTATGCAGGGCCAAAGAAAATAAAATTTAACATTTGTCCTGTTTAGCTTTCCTGTTATCTAAAATGTTCCATGGAGCATTTCTGATTCTCATCTCTAAAATTGGAAATGTGGGAATATATACTTGTGTATCAACTGATTTTAGAAGTGAGAATCCAGAAGAGAAGAATGTGGAAACAGTGTCTGAAACATTTGTTTACAAAGTCTCCTAGGACATCTCTAGGTTCTTGTATAATGAGGACACCTTAATCTTTTTGTTTGTTTGTTTTTCAAGACAGGGTTTTTCTGTAGCTTTGGAGCCTGTCCTGGAACTCGCTCTTGTAGACCAGGTTGGCCTCGAACTCACAGAGATCCGCCCACCTCTGCTTCCCGAGTGCTGGGATTAAAGGCGTGCACCACCACCGCCTCGTTGGACATCTTAGTCTTATACTAAGTTTATGCAGTCCTGCAATGGAAAGTGTGTGCCTCCACAAAACAAAACGTGACTGCATTCTACACTGTTGCTGGGGAGACATGGGGACATAAGCACACCACAGTATGTGTTAGGAATCGGTGTATACCTTCCATCTTATATTATATGATGCTGTTACGACAATCTTAAAGGACTAGGTGGTATTTGTGGAATGTTGAAATGGAGGCTGAAAAGGTAGCTCAGGAGGTAAGAGCATTGGCTGTTCTTCCAGAAGACCCAAGTCCAATTCCCCAGCACCCACATGGCTACCTGCTTGAATCAGCATGCATGTAGTACTTGACTTCGAACACAAGGCTTTTTGACTAGTTTATTTCCTTTTCCTACATCCATCTTTGGATAAATACTCTTAAAACTGAGAAATCTTTAGACATTTTCAAAATCGCATATGTAGTACTACAGTAGAAACAATCTGAATATATGAAGAAAAAATGCCATCATTTCTCTGAAGGAGTTGAGAGTGGCCTTAGGGCATTCTGAGAACAGTATAGTTAATAGCTGATGATAGCATTTCAAAATAAGAATGTTAAGGGGCCTGGTATCTCTTCACTTCATAGGAATAAGAGTATGGGGATAGCAGTGTCTATGTGTGTGTGTATCTGGGGACACATGCTTTTATGGGTAAGGATACTAGAAGACAAAAGAAAATGACCTAAGATAGTAATTCTAGAATTATTATGCACTGTGAATCCTTCAAAGCAAGAATGTTTTATTCTATTGTATCCTATTGAGGTAAAAATACTTTTTGTGTTCAAAATTAAGTTAATCCTTTCTTGGTAAATAATCAAAATTATGACTTCAACCTAAGGGGCTTTCAAAAGCATATAAAATTGTAGATTAGCTACCGTGAGAAAAGATATTTTTTCTTTGGGGATGTTGATTTAAGAGTTATGTATGTGTTCATCTGAAACTACATCAAAATTTTGTTGACTATGTCCAAAGAAAACTTAGCAGAATTTTGTAAATCTTTAAAATAAAAATTAAGATCTTTAAAAACAATTTTATTAACCACACTGAACTTCATAGAGAAAAAGTAGGAAGTATACTTGAACACATTGGCACAGGAGATCACTTTCTAAATATAACCCCAGTCGCACAGACACTTAGAGAAACAATTTATAATTATAGAGCTGAGAATCTTCTGTAAAACAACTCACAACCCCAGAAATCTAGACAACAAAGAGGATACTAAAAGAGACATACATGGATCTAATCTACATGGGAAGTAGAAAAAGACAAGATCTCCTGAGTAAGTTGGTAGCATGGAGATCATGCATAAGGTAGAAGGGGAGGTGAGAGGACGGGAGGGGAGTGGAGAAAAATACATAGTTCAATGAGAACAATTAAAAAACAAAACAAAAATGTTTTTCAATTATTTTTCTCACCTGACTTTTATAAGAAACACAGTTTATCGTGTTGTATATTATTTCCCAATCCCCCTGAACACAAGTGATGTTATCATACAAGTACTCAAATAATTAACATCCAATCACAAAACATGTACTTGTACTGAATCAATAGTTCAAGAATTAATTTGACCCATATGGCCACCCACCAAAAACATATCAAATGTTATTTGACCTTGCACTAGCAAACACTATAGAGCAACGAGAGTCTCCAATAACTCTTTGTATGTATGTATCTAAGTATGTATTATGTATGTATGCATGTATGCATCTGTTATTTATTCTTTTAGAGTTTCATACACCTACTTATCATATCTACCACTGCTCCCTATCTCCAGCTTCCCCCAGAGTGCCCCCCTTAGATGGTACTAATAGGTAGTTGTAATCAGTCATTTTGGTGCTAGCATTTGAACCTGAGTCCTCTGGATGGGTAGCCAGGGCTCTTAACCACTGTAGCATCTTGACAGTTCCCATATGAACATATTTTAAGCAAATTAACTTTAAAGTTTGTCCATTAAAACATTGCTAAATGCACAATATTTTAATTCAGGGACGTTCTTAATTAATTGTTTAATGGTAGGACAATCTCTAAATTAGTACTGTATGTATCTGCATATATATCTATGTGGCTTACAAAAGGAAGACAGACAAATCATTTTCCATGACATGAAAAAGAGCAAGATGCATACTACATGTATGTAGTACGGTGCCTCCTGTGTTTCAAGTCTCTTTTTTGTTAATGCAACTAAATTAATTTTACCAAATGGAAGTATAACATTCAAATCCTGGTAGAGGGAGCAGTTTACAAAATGCAGTTAGGTGCCTCTGATGACAAACAACTGTGAATGGACGTGTAAAGATAACATAACTCATGGCTTAAGATGTTTACTTTCTCTAAGGTCAAGCAAGTATAAATCATAAATCAATGGGTCAGTGTCGAACTTGCAATGTAAATAGAATGGTGTGGGAATGCCAAGAACAACAGGACATTGAAAGCCTCCTTCCAAGGAGCTTAATTGTCTAGCACTGTTCTGTGTCCTCCCTCTCAAGGGACTAATGCTTGACTATGCCTTCTACATCACACTTCCTGAAGAATAGCTTCGCTGACCTTCACTCCTTTCCTTCAAAGCTGCTACCTATCATTTCGTTCTTAATTACTTAATGAACATGTGATCCCCATTATCAGTAGAATTTAAGACGTTGTCTCTGTTTTTTCTTACTACGTAGGTAGCAGCTACTCAATATAGACTGTTGTAATGAATAAAGAAGTAATAACATAAAACAGTGTAGAGGCAAAGTAGCTACCCAAGTGATATTGGAAGAGATTCAGCAGAAGCACAAGAATAAGAAAGAGGCATATTTTCTTCCCTAGGTAGCAACAAACAAGGTTGAAGAAATGTTCCCAGAATCAAGCTTCAGTGGTTTTTGTTTTTTAAAACTATGTTAAAGACGGGCATGATGGTACTCATCTATATATTGCCAGAACTTGGAAGTTGAAGTCAGGAGGATCAAGGCCACCATGCTATATGCAACTTCAAGGCTAAGTTGGGCTACATGAGAATTGGTCCTAAATAAATGCAACAAAAAGCAATCTAAATCACTTTATGTTGAAAATGTCATTTTTAACAGTGTTTGAAATGGGCAGTTTTACAATACTGAGAGGCAATCTTGAAGGCTTCTAAAAGAGTAAATTTAAGTAGCCTTATTTATATGCAGAAATAGCAGAGAAGACTAATAGGGGCAGCATAATGGAAAATATCTAAAGTACAACAAACTGAAGATTAGTACTAGGTGTGTTTAGGTTGAACATGAGATGCCTGACAACTAGGAGATAAAGACTGAATTTCCTAAGACTTTCCAAATTCAAAATTATCCCTTATTCTGTGAATTGTCCCAAGAAAAGACATTATATTTGTAAAGAGCTATATTATAGTTGGACAGGGATCACATGATTTACTAATACATAAATACATAAATATTTTACTTTCTATTAGTATTTCTTGATAGGAGACATATTATGGCATGAACATCCCTACCAGAGAAAAGTGCCTTAGAGTGTGTTCCAGCTTGACTAAAGGTACCTCACTGATATTGGACACTGAGGAAGAATAAAGCTTGGTTGTTGCCAGAGAATAATGAATTAAACATTTCCTGAGTGTTGATGAAGAAGGTTTCAAAAGTGAATTTTGTAAAAATTACAACAGAATGTTCTGATGAAATTAGTAACAGATGCAAACCACCACCTTCCATTTTCTATTTAAAAGTCACCCGTTTGCTAAGCTCCACCACATTCTTTAGAGCAAACTTTGATGGTGGAACATATTATGAAATATCCCTCATTTGACATAAGAAAGTTTATTACAAGTCAAATTTTCTGCATTTGGATATTTACACATTTTACCAAAACATAATATTTAACTATTGAGCACCATGTTAAAAATTTTAGAAGTGAATCTAATTTCTTGGTGCATTAACTCTTTGAATTGAGTATTAGAAAGCTACACATTTAAATGAAGGAAGAGGACAGATTTAAGTGATAGTCATGTGTATCTCAAGAACATCACAGATAGTATAACTGGGTCTCTGAAATAAAGAATATAGAATACCTAAATCTCACCACGTTCATGTCTTTCATTTATACTCCTCTGCTATCTTTAATTCTTTTTCTCTTATTTTTTGCAGTGTTTCTCGCTGCTTTCCTTTAGCTCTCCACCCAATACCTGCTGCCTCTCTTCTCTCTCTTCCCTAATTGGTAAAAAGTAAGACCCTGTGCAACTGCTAAATTGTAGGTGCTTATGTACAACTTTTATTTTTTTGTAGTTTTTTCCCTAATACTCTCTAAGAAACTTTAATTAATTTTCCCAAGTGTAATGGGCATTGCTTGAACTCTTTAGTTGTAGGGATAAGTGAGTCTTGAAGGAAGGAAACTCTGGCATTTAATGCTAGAATCCAAATGCTTCCTCTGATATTAAGTGACTAGGTTCCCCCCTGCATCCAGAAAAGACATTTGGAAGTATCTATCTCAGATTTATAATGACACATTGAAGGAAAGTTGAAGCCTCAACTCTCACACATATCAGACTACGGTGCTACAGTCTCTGAATAATAGGATAAATTCCTCTGACTCGAGTGACCATACTAAACACCATGGACAGGGTGGGATCGTCTCACCACAGCAGACAGAGTAATATCCAGAGATAGTCTTCCATACCTAAGTCTGAGTTAAAGCTATGGAGACAGTGATGGCATCACGAACTGTCATTGGGAAAGTTTTAGTTGAGGATTTAATGTATTAGGTTGTCTCACTCTCGCTCTCTTTCCCCCTCTCTTCCTCTCTCTCTCTTTCTCTCTCTCTTTGGATGTGAATTTTATTTTTTTAAAATAATATTTTTTACTTTACATTTCAATCCCACCTTCTACCCACTCCACTCCATATTCATTCTTCAGAGAAGGAAAGGCCTCCCACGGGGAGTCAAGAAAGTCTGTCACATCACTCTGAGACAGGACCAAGGTCCTCCCTCTTATATCCAGGCTGAACAAGGGATCCCTCCATAAGGAATGGGTTCCAAAAAGCCAGCTCATGGACTAGGGGTAAATCTTGGTCCCAGGCTCTCTTAGTTCTAACTTTTAAACCTAGATCAAAACTTAACAACATTTCTATAAATATGTTGTATTGCAGTTTTGATTTGTGTGTTTTGTACTCAATAGCTGCCCAGTTTATTTGCCTTCTATCTATGCATCTCTTTCAGGAAAATATGCTAATAAAAATTCTGATTCAATTTTCCATTAACTTTAACAAATATTTCATTTTCACATAGCTTGCTAGTAAAAGGGGATGCAGATATCATAAAAGGTAAAAATCATTTATTAAGTTAATATTGACAAGACTTCTACTATAAATCTTTACAATCTCTTGAGAAGATAAGCCTCCATATTATTCAGAATTCTGTTGCATATTCTTTGTTGCTAAACATTGTGAAAAAAATAAAATAACCTGGGAAAACCAAAAGCAAACTCTGTAAAGCTTAATTAACTAAAAAGTAGCAAGTTCCAAGAGAAAATATGATATTGTAAGTCTAAGGGTCAATCATTGAATGTTTTGTAATAAAAATATATTAGTTTTTTCCTAAACTGAGTCTCACTGTGTACCTCTGACTGTCCTAGACCTCATTATGTAGACCAGGCTGGCTTTGAACTCACAAGAGATCTTCCTGCCTCTGCCTCCTAGGTGTTGTGATAAAAGTGTATACCACTATGCTGCTATAAAATATTTTAAGTAAAAACTAATTAAACCAACTAAATTAAAATAACTAAGAGAATCCTTTGTTTTGATGCTAGGCACTAATTTGTTAAATAAATGCAGGAAATATTAAACTTAAGAGTACGCACTATTAAATGATACTTCTGTGTGTGCATATATTTATACTAGAACAAATCATTAATTTACTGAACACATATACATTAATTATGCATCACTGTCCATATTATAGTTTAAGAAAAATGTCATCTTTGAATTCTGAACAAAATGTCACACATCTTTATTAAGATTTTGGCAACATAATACAATATCAAAAAGTAATGTCTCTGTTCAAGTACATTTTAGTCACAAAATTATTATACAGAGTTTTATTTGAATGAAAACACAGTTTACACTTTAAAATAATTGTGTGAACAATAAAATACTACACTGCCATTAACTGAAATAATGAAATACATGATCCTTGAATAATTTTGGATATTTTGACAATCTGATTAACAGTATAAATAGATATCACTAAACTTCACTGAATACTTATGCGACTCCAATGACACTCTCCAGGCAGTGTATTTGGTGTAAGAAAGCTTACAGGACAACAGAGCTAAAATGGAAGTTTCCTTAGGGAACTGTAGCCGAAACATCATTTCATTTAGCCTGAACTACTCTTCAGAAAGTTGCCTGCTCCCTGATCATGCTTTATTTATTTATTTATTTATTTATTTATTTATT
>LOJH01029181.1:2596-20104 GCA_001685095.1 Ellobius talpinus | reverse complement strand
GGATGGGGCCAGTTGAGGCGCCCTCTGCTCAGCTGCTCAAGGAACAAGCTGGGGATCTTTCTTCTAAACATTGTTCCTGTTGCTGTGTGTGAGGATTAGTTGGCTGTTAACCTGTACATTTGCTTTTGGTTTTTCTGTTACGTTGTTATCTTCTATGTGCTTTTTCTCCCTGACTGTGCAAGCTTTTTTGGTAACTGTCTCTTCCAAGTATGTTTTGAGGAAGTATGTTTTGAGGTTAGGTTTTGTTTTTTTGTTTGTTTGTTTTTGTTTTTGTTTTGTTTTGTTTTTTGGTTGTCTGTTCTTTTATTCTTTTTGTTTGTTTTGTTTTTGTTCTTGTTTTTAAAGACAGGATTTCTTTGTGTAGCCCTGGCTGTCCTGAAACTCGCTCTGTAGACCAGGCTGGCCTTGAACCCAGAAATCCACCTGTCCTCTTCCAAGTGCTGGGATTAAAGGAGTGCACCACCACAACCAGCCTTTTGTTCTTTTTATTAAAATTTGTAACTTTCAGAATGTCATTGGTATTGATTACTGTGACCATGTGAATCACTTGTGTAGTATTGACACATATGTGGGAACTCGAACTTTCCTCGTGGTGCTGGGCAGGTGTTAAACACTATGGAATCGTTGTAGTGCTATTTATGTTAATGATAACTTCTTTAAGTTACTGTAAGCTCTCCTTCGAACCTCCTCCTCCTTTCTTCTTCTCCTTCTCCTCCTTCCTCCTCCTTCCTCTTCCTCCTTTCTTCTTTCTTCCTTCTTCTTTCTTTTTTTTCCTATAAGAAGCAAAGACTTTGAGGATTGGGTAGTTTGACTTGCTGCCCTGGTTACCTTGAGCAAAAGGATTCCCAGCTGACTTTTACTCTCAGGAGTTTGGGTGAATTCTGGGTGACTCTGCAATTGTGTCCTCCTAGGGGTGAGAAGGGGAGCATGTCCCTTGTAACCTGACAGGGAGATGGTTGTGACTGATGTAAAGTAAATGATGCTTTGACTGGTGCAGAAAATCCTCATTTCCATGTGTGGCTTCCTGTTGGTGTGCAAAGCCCCCTCTTTGGCTGTAGGCATAGACAGTCCAGCTCACCTGGAGAGCTCTCTAGGAGACTCTCTTCTGTGCTGCACCCCCTGGTATTCCAAGAAAAGGCTTCTCTCCAATGGGCTTTTCTTACCTGTTTCTAGTGGAGTAACCTGATCTTCTAATACCAAGAACAAAGTAGCAGAGACTGGAACTGAATCCAAGAAACCAAAAGATGATTTTATCTTTTAAAAAAATAAATCTTACTGTTGTTGCTCTGTTGCTGTTTTGTTTGTATTAAATTCTTTTGTTTGTTCATTTGTTTTTCGAGACAGGGTTTCCCTGTAGCTTTGGAGCCTGGGACTAGCTCTTATAGCCCAGGCTGGCCTTGAACTCACAGAGATCCCCCACCTCTACACCGCCTGGCTGTATTAAATTCTTATACATTGTTGTTCTCCTGCTTTCCTCTGCTTCCTTTTGTGTTGGTTTTGGGAGGGGCATGGGGTTTCAGAGCTCACTGTTTCCCAGAACATCTTCTGATCTTGCCAACTCCTGCAGCATCTGGCTGAGGAGCTTTAGATTTTTGTTGATTCCATGCATTTTTAAATCTTTTGCTTGCTTTGTTGTTCTCGATCCAGGTGGTCAGCAGTCAGAATAATCCTTTCATTCTGTCTGTATCTATCTCTTATTTTAGTGTCCTCAGCGTTAGTGTTCTCATAGAATGTTTATTTTGGTCCTGTCATTGCTGAGAGTCTGAAGCCAATATTTTGTCATTGGAGTATAACTTGTACAATATTTCCTTCTAATAGATCAGTGTGGTGCCAAACCTGAGTTGATCCTGAAGTTGGAGCAAGGATCTGGGCCGTGGAAGGAAGATGCGCCAAACCAGAGCCTCCCAGGTCAGTGAATGCGCCCCAGGTAGGCAGCCCAGGCTAGTGAATGCTCAGCAGATGGTGGGTGTGTGAAATTCTTTTCACCCAATTTTGCCATCTTGCAATCTTGAGACTAACTTCTTAATCAGATGCTTGCTGTGTTGTGTCTAAGAGAGGCTCTCACTTCCAGGTGTCCCCCCTTTCCTGTTTATATTGTGTGGTTTTGTAGGCCTAATAAATTCTGCCCTTCTAGTTACTCAGGACTTCATTGTCCTTCTTCCCTCTTAAAGTGAAATGCTTCATTTTAAGCCTTTATTCATGGGTTTATTAATACACTCGTCACTTTTTTATTTGATTCCTCATAGATAGTGGTCTACTGTGTGGGACCAACAGTGGTGGTCCAACACATTTGCCTTGTTTAAAGAGCGTCTGCTGTGTTGAGACAGAAATCTTTGACATTGAAAGAATAACTACAAAAATATGTTTTCTCAGCTGGATAAATGAATGAAAAAATACAGGATGGTTCAAAGGATAAAGCAATTTTAAGGAGATGGTTTTAAAACTAATATCGGGGGCTGGAGAGATGGCTCAGAGGTTAAGAGCACCAGCTGCTCTATCAGAGGTCCTGAATTCAATTCCCAACAACCACATGGTGGCTCACAACTGTCTATAATGGGATTTAGTGCCCTCTTCTGGCTTGTAGGCACACAGGCATAACACTGTTTACATAATAAGTAAATAAATCTTTTTTTAAAAAATTAATATCAGATTAATTTTGAGAGTTACAAATTTGTTACATAGTTCATGAGTTAATAGGAACTCTAGTCTTCAGAGAGGTTATGATTTCGTTAGAGGTTCCAAAGTGGCATTAGTAGTTCTAAGTTAGTATTGAAAACATAGGTTTCAGGTACTCACCTATGAAATTCAAATGTGAGAAAAGATGTCCAGTCAAATAGTGTGTACCAAGATACCAAAACTTATGAAATTCCAGGAGCATCTACAAAGACTCCTGATAGGGGAGACCCAAGGTGTGGTACGTCATCCAGGAGGTCTTAGGCATGGAGGCCAGATGAACCAAGACTCTGTTCAAAGGCTCCTATTTGATGAGGAAGTTGTAATAACTAGTTAACCTTTGACCTTTTTCATTGTGGAACTCAAAGTCAGCAGATTTGTGCAGCATTTGCTATGGAATTCTAACCCAGTGGAAGCTCTCAGCCTCTGAGCCCTCTCTCCAAACCCTGTTTTGTAATATTACATCATCAGTGGTAGGGGGTGATACTTCACTTTTGCATTAGAATTCTACCAGAATCACTTCCGTGTTGTTCATGTAAGGCAACTTTTATTTGCTTTCAGCTATGAAGTCTGTGAAGAGCCTAAATGAGACCCGTTGGGACAATCAAATGAGACATTTGAACCACCTGGTAATCCCTGGCAACTCATCAGCTGAAGAGAGGGTCAGATTTGGGGAAACATTTAATATGAGTTCAAACCATGTTTTATGCCCAGCTATTAAGAATAGGAATTCTTCTGAAATGAGATCGGAGGTGCTTGATATATGGGGAAATGTGGATCTCCCTGGTGAGCCCAGTGAGATGCTGCCCTTAGAGGAACTCGATCATCTCGCTACAACCAGGTTGTCATACCGACTTCCTGAGCCTCTTAGTCTGGATGATGGTGTTGAAAGTGGGCAACGGCACTATCAGTGCAGACCACATGACGAAGCTTTCAGCGGGAACCCTGGGTGGACACATAAGGGCTTTCCTTTGGGAGATAATCCGAGTAAGTTAAAGGAATACGGGAAAGCCTTTGATAAACTGGCTCCTAGTGCCCAAGAGGGGACTCACATAAGGAAAGAAACTTTGGATTGCAGCTTGTGTAAGAAGTCATTCCCTGACAAGTGTAATCATACTCGGCATTTTAGGACATGCATAAAAAACAAATATGATAAATGTACCAATTGTGAACCAATGTTCAATACAAAACCAGGCCATATAATTCTTCAGAACACTCGGCATGCGTGGGAGAAGCCCTGTGGATGTAATGGCGATGAGAAATGTGTGTGTCACATGCCAAAGCAGAGGGTTAATCAGGGTGTCTTCTCAAGTAAAGAGAGTCGCTGTGTGAAAAAATTATGCCCAAACTCAAATTTCAGTGTGCACCAGAGACCTCACACAGGTAGAAAACCCCGTGAATGCAATACATCTGCAAAAATCAACAACCAACCTCGTAGGCATCACAGATATGGAAGGACCTATCAGTGTAAAGTGTGTGGGAAAGCCTTCAAACACACACAGAATCTCTACTTGCACTACAGAACTCACACTGGTGAGAAGCCGTATGAGTGTAAAGAATGTAAGAAACTGTTCAGCGTAAAGTCAAATCTCAGTGTACATCAGAAAACTCACACAGGTGAAAAACCCTATGAGTGCAACATATGTGGAAATGCCTTTAAAAGGAGGTGCGACCTAACTATACATCAGAGAGTTCACACTGGTGAGAAGCCCTACGAATGTAAAGAATGCAGGAAAACTTTCAGTATAAAGTCAGGGCTCATTGTACATCAGAGAATTCACACAGGCGAAAAACCATATGAATGTAATGTATGTGGAAAGCGTTTTAACCAGAAGTCAAATCTCTCTACACATGAGAAAATTCACACAGGCGAGAAACCCTTTGAATGTAAGGAATGTAGGAAATCATTTAGTGTCAAGTCGTATCTCACTATTCATCAGAAAACTCACTTAGGGGAGAAACCTCGTGCGTGAAATCTGGGGAAGCCTTCTATCAGAAGACAAACCTCCACAGGCATGGTAGAGCTCACACAGGTGAGAAACCCTGTGAACATAAAGAATGTAGGAGAAGTCTGAGTCATTTGACATCTCTTCCTAAGCCTCGGGGAATTCAGAGGTGAAGAGCCCTGTGGATGTAAAGGCTGCAGGGAGCCTGTCCGTCCTAGTCACATCTCATTAATTAGCGAGGCCTACCAGTGTGGGGTATGTTCAGAGACTTTTGACAGACGTCAGTGAGAAACCCTCTGACTGTAACATCTGGAAATAATCCTCAGCAGGATGGGGAGTTCACACAGGTGAGAAGCCCCATGATGTAGTTATGCGGAAAACCTTTAGTCGGAGACCCATCTCTGAATTTGAGTTCACACTGATGAGCAGGCCTAAAGAACATAGGAAAGCATTTCAGACATGTCATCTCTCCATTTAGATCACAGAATTCAGAGTTGTAGAACAGTCACCTGACACATGTCAAACCAATACACATTAGAGAAACCTCACAGTTGAGAGACCTTCTGAATGAAAGCACTAGGAAATATTTCCACCAAATGTCCATCAGAGTACTCAAAAGTGGGCAGGAGAGGAGGTCTCGGCAGCAGATACAGCTCACTGCACATCAGACACACAGCTGAGGAACTGTTTGAATGCTGTGTCTGTTCCCAGATGTCAGGTCACGGCTGTCATCAGGCGAAGCTGTAAGCCATCCTTCACTGCGTACCAAAGAAGACACGTAGGATAAGCCATATCAATCTAACGTGTGCAGAAACTTGGTTCTGTAATACAGACATCTGCCTCCACTAGAGAACCACATGAATACAAACCCTCCGAATATAAAAGCTGAAAAACAACCTGTGAGTGTAAAGAACGTAGAAAATGCCTCATATTATTGGAGCGTGTGCAAGAACTCACACAAGTAGCCGTGCTCCCACCTAGGTGAGTATAACAGACATTCATGCGCATCAGGAAACCCCTCACTGCCGAGAAACAAGAATATGATAGATATGGACAAAACTTTTACCAACTGGAAATGCTCTGGATAGCTCTTGGGCTGGAAGCACATGAATGTAATGTATGTGAACAATTCTTTTATAGGAAGTTGACCTCCACATTGGAGAACATGGCCAGAGCCCTATAGGGATTTAACATTAGTCATGACTCATTTCTTTCCTGCCTCAACCCCCAGTCCCTGAACTCCATTATCCCTGGATTTGTGCTCATGGCCTGGAAGCAGATAAGATTATCTTTGGGGAGAAGGGGGTATGGAGAATGATTGGCTCACAGACATGCTTTATTGGAGAGAGCAGAGGTTTTATGTGTGTTTAAAATCTCTTGTTTGTATGAGTGATTCAATCTTTTTGCAACATAATGCAAAGTCATTGGGACCTATTTTAGGAGTGTCTCAGACAGGGGAACTTCCATGTTAGAACATCCCCCAGGAAAGGGCCCTCTTGTCACCTTTGTATTTTCAAGCCATCCTGTGGAGTAAAAGAAACATGAAATTTCAATAAATTTTAAATGCCTTACCTGGCACCAGCATTTCATTAAAGAGATACTAAAGTATGTTCATGTGTGAAACATGTTTATCCATAAAACATTGAAATTCATAGTATCCAGTCATTCATAAAATGAAGTTGTCAGTTTCTAAGTGTTATAGTATGAAAATGACTTTTGTCCTAGGTGGACTTTTGTGCCTAGGTGGCACAAGTCTTAAGTCCCAGAATCCAGGACACAGAAGCAGTCAGATATCTTTAAGTTTGAGACCAGCCTGACCTACATAGAGAGTTCCAACAGGGCTACATAATGAGACCCTATCTCAAAAAAACATGTCAAATATGTCAGAGGATAAATATTTCTGCTGGTGCCTGATGCAGTGGTTTGGTCTATGTTTGAAGACATTTGTGTTTCTCACAACCAAAGTTTAAGAGGTGCAGCTGGCGCTAGTAGGTACCAGGAGTGCAGGCAGCTGGACTGCCTGAGGACCCCATTGTCCTTTCCTGAGGAGGCCTGAACAGAGATGTGTACTCGGTCCAGATAGGGCACTGCCAGCAGATCAAGTAAACAATTCCGTCAGACTCCGGTCCGATGAATCCAGAGAATTTGTTGAGGTTACAGGAGTATGGGAGAGAGGCTGCTGAGCAGGAACGGGAATGATTCTGCACCTCCATCTCTGAAAAGCCCACCCCAGTGCGGGGATGACTCAGGAAAACTGGGAAATGCTTGCAGGAAACAAAGGAGGTCAGAGAGTCTTCCCTCCCCAGCAGCCCTTCCTGTTTTTATAAGCTTGGGAAGGGAACGGGCCTTGTGTGTCTGTTTTCGGAACTTGGTGAGACTTGGGGGTTTATTTCCTAGTCTTAATGAGCCTTCTTCCAGGGTGGGAATGTTTTAATTCAGAAGGTACTGATACATGTCAGGCCAACACCCTGATATATGTAAGGTCTGTGCATATGATTTTATCACATAAGCGAATGTTCTCTGCATGCAGGGACATGCAGGAAATACACTTACAATGTTTATTGTGAGTTCATTAAGGTTTTCTGCATTAAATACTATCCTAGCCTGTTTACATCTTGTAAGCCTCTAGTTTGTATTTTCTTAATATTTTAACTTATACGTGTTTATGGTGATTGTCACCATCTATCTGCCAAGTCTTGATGTTTGTGTTTCTCTAACACGTGATGTCTTAAAGCGAGCCAGTGTTTCTAAGAGAATAAGTATCAGGGTAGAAAACCATGAATAAAGGTATTTTTCACAGCTGTCTTGTGAATTGATTTAGAACTTTGTGAACAAATGGTGCTTGTTTCCCTCCTCCGAGAGAAACCGTCTCAGAGTAAGTTCCTTCTCATTACTCTTTCTCATGCCTTGAAATTGGGCACCAGCGTAGATCTGTGTGTCCTGCAGCTGGGCAATGTGTGTGTTTGCTCACGAGAACAGAACCGATTTCAGCTCTCAACATGGCATGCCTAGCCTAGATTCTGTCAATGCTGCCTAATTAGTAGACAGTTTATCATCTCAACATAGCAATGAGAGTCGCAGTCTACCAGTACATATTAATAATTTGATAGGAGGCTGCTACGGAATGTTCTTTGACCACATAACACCGTCTTACACTTTGCCAAAGTGTGATTTGGCTTTGGTCTCTTCTGGATACTATGCAGAGATTTATCTCAATTGTACTTATTATAATTCGGTAAGATCAATCTTCCAATTTCTTTTAAAGCTAAGCATATGACCTAGCTCCATCTATTAGCATACTGGGATGGGATGGGAGTTCATAATGCCTCTTTGAATAGTTCCAGGAGACATGGAGGAAGTCTGTCTGCTGTTACACACTGGTCACTTCAGCCCTCATTTCTGATGGGTAATTTTGTCCCTCCAAATGTGGTTCCTGTAATTGTCATGATGCAAAGCTTTCCAGCTAGTGTGAATGACGTTGTGGAGGGCAAAAAACAGCCAATGAGAAAACGGCTTTTTTGAAGGAATTGGGATAAATGGAAACATTAGTTTTCTGTTGGTAAATAAGCAACAGCCAGGTACTTGCCCAAAACAGGCTTTCTGAGCACAGTCCCAGGATTTGGAAGGCTGACTCAAAGTTGTACATTTGAAGCCAACATAGGGTACACAGGGACTCAGCCTATCGGCTCACATGCTCTTGCATACCCACCCTCCATGATTACAGAGAAGTAGTTTTACTGATCCTGGTGATACCCTGTTTTAACTCCCATATTATAATTGGAGACAAATCTTAAATAAATGTGCAAATTTAAAAGGAAAAATAGTTATGTACATAAGGAAATACAAAATATAAGATTTTAAACTGTCCAGAGAATAATTTACTATAAGACAAAAATCTTATTTCAGAATTAAAAATTTTTGAAGGGAATTTTTCCAGATGCTTGTAAAATCCCTTGGGGCATGAGTTTAGGAAGTTACTGAGAATTCAAATAACAAGGATAAGGGCTGTTGAGCTGACTCTGCAGGTAAAGGCACTTACCGCCAAGCCTGAGGACCTGAGCCAGTCCCACCGTTGTCCTTTGACCTCCACGGGGACCATGGTACGAGCACACATATGCATACACAAAATGTGGACTAGCGAATGGGACTGTGCCTTGAAGAAGCATTAATTGCTAAAACAGCAGGGTTTGTTGTTGCTATGTTTTGTTTGTTTATTTTGAGGAATGGTCTCTCTATGTTGCCCAGACTGTCTCCCGGAACACCCTATGTAGACCAGGCTGGCATAGGACTCACAGAGATCTGCCTGTCTCCTTGAGTACTAGGAGTAAAAGCATGTAACACCAAGCCTGGCTTATTAGTTTGAACAGGCTGCACCAGACAATGCATGTATGTTAATAGAACAAAATAGGAAATGGATATAAAAGTAGAGGATCATATTGTGCTTGTAACTCCTTGTGAGTGTTAAGTCATTCAGATTTTATGTGCAACAAGTTTCATCTGTAAAGCACTGAAGTCTAGTCTCCAAATTATTGAAATATATGAAGCTTTTTCCATGTTCCTGTTCTCTGAAATTAAAATTATTCATGATTTCAAGTATAAGGTCTGTGGGTGAGGGAGCACAGGTACGGGAAACTCCTGGGGTGAGATGGAGAAAGGACTCATTCAGCAAAGTGCTTTCATTCATGGTTAGATCCTCATCTGATGTAAAGTCCCAGCAGCAGTCATGGTGCATTCCTGTAATCCGATTGCAGAGGTGAGAGGAGCGTTAGCAGAGATTATCAGGCAGCTATTTTTGTCCATCAGTGGAGCCCAAGGCTCAATGAAAGACCATAAATCACATGTACATTGATTATGTTTTTGTAGCTTTGATAAGAATAAGATGCCACAACCAGAAGTGACTTATGAAGAGTTTATTTTGACCTAGAATTCCAGAGGGGCGAGTCCATCATAGTGTTAAATTGGGAGCATAGACCCCCCCCCCAGCCCCTTGCATCTGTCCCAGCCCCCAGGCCTGAGAGTTGTATTGGTCTGGACTCCAAATCCCAGCATGCTAGGTCCTGACCCCTCCCTGGACCAACCACTCCCACAGAGTATTTAAGTGAACTCCCAAAAGAGGATCATGTGGTCCCTTTTCCTTTGTCCTGGTGGTCGGGTTCGCGGCCTCCGGTTCCCCCTTGGGGCCACCCAAGAGTGCAGGAATTCCATTAAACCTGGATGTTTCTTAATTTGGCTTGTTTTGATTGGGAATTTGCATCAGCAGACAGCTTGCATTAGGAAAAATTCCTAACACATTGCAGGGAGGTATGGTAGCAGGAGCAGGAAGCTAAGAGATCACATCTCAACAAAATACTAAACAGAGAGAGGGAACCGGAAGTGGGATGAGGCTATGAAATCTCAATGTCTGCTGCTAGTGACATCTTCCAGAAAGGCGGCATATCCTAAACATCCCCAAACAGTGCTACCAGTTGGAGACCAAGTGTTTGAATGTCTGGACATATGAGGACATCTTATTCAAACCCTGCCTCCCGTATGCCTATAGCCATATCATAATGCAAAATATGCTTAGTCTAACTCCAAAAGTCCCCTCTGTTTTAACACTGGTTCAAAGTCTCTTCAGAGACAACTGGCACTTTTAGAAACTGTAACTCTGGGGGCTGGAGAGATGGCTCAGAAGTTAAGAGCACTGACTGCTCTTCCAGAGGTCCTGAATTCAATTCCCACAACCACATTGTGGCTCACAACCATCTGTAACGAGATCTGGTGCCCTCTTCTGGCCAGCAAGCATACAGACAGACAGAACTCTATGCATAACAAATAAATGTTTAAAAAATAAAAAAAATTGTAACTGTAAAATCAAAAAGCAAATTACAAATATAATGGGGCAGAATATACATTACCATTTCAAAAGAGAATAGTGAGGCCATAATGAGGAAATACTGGACCAAAACGAGACTGAAACCGAACAAGGCTAGCTTCAAATCCTGTAGTTTAATGTCTGATATTTTTAGTTTCCAAAGCCTTAGAAGCTCTGCCTTTTTAGCTTTGCTGCCTGCAACATGCATGTCTTTCTCTTGGGCTGGTTCCACTCCCTGTGTATGGCTCTCCCGGGTAAATAATCTCATGGCTTGGGCATTGCCAACACCTTGGAGTCTCCACCAAAATCCAGATTCATTTCCACAGCTTCACACAATGGCCTCTCAGGGCTTCTTTCCCTCTTAGAGCCTTCACTCCAGGACTTCCTGCCACAAGCTGCCTGGTCTCAGCAATTCTCTGAAGCCACAGAGGAAGAATCCATAACCCCTTCGCTCTTGCATCCTTCATTCCTCTAAAGCCAACACACCCTGTGGATGAAACTGCCAAATTCCCCTGTCATCTCAGGATGGAGTCTGCCCCTTGAACCACATTAGCATGAGCTTTTGTATTCAGTTGTTTTCTAGGGCTGTAAAACTCCTTACACCTTTTCCTTTCAAAAGGTGGAACCTTACCTGGGTGGGATCTTGCTCTGCAGGAGCATTCCCTTGTTCTAGTGCAGATAAGGTCTCATTAAGAGTGTTAATCTTCTCAACAATTATAGCTTGTCTTCTAGCATAAGCATTGTAGAACTGTATAATTATCAGTAACAACTATGCCACATTTCAACATTATGTTGTCTAGAAATTTCCTCCACCAAAGAAATTAGACCATTACTTTTATTTTACCCTCAAACAAGTCCTTAGGACTTCCTCAGAAGGCAGTCAGATTCTTTATCAAAACATCACATGAATGGCCTCTAGCTAAGTTTCTAACGTTGTTCCCTTCTGAAACTTCCTGAGTTTCCACATTCTGCACTGTTCTCAGCACTACTGTATTCCAAGCTCCTACTAGAATGGCCCACTAAGCTCTGCTTACAGCATCCAACAGCTTTTCTAGTCCAAAATGTCAAGGTCATCTACATTCTTCCAAAAAAGCAGCATATTCAGGTGTAGCAAGTCCTCTGTACCACCAGCTCCCAAATAACAACATGATGACTTATTAATTATGTAAGCTTGGTCTTAGATTAGGTTTGTCCCACTAACTCTTATAACTTAAATTAACTCATTTATTTTAAGTCAGGCTCCATCTTGTGGCTTGTTACCTCATCTCTCTACTGCTCATGCTACTTTGTCCATATCTGACTGGTGACCCCGCCTTTTTTTCCTGAGTCCTCTCTGTCCCCAGAAGTCCCACCTAACCTCTTCCTGCTTCACTATTTACCATTCAGCTCTTTATTAAACCAATCACAGTGACACATCCTCTCACAGTAAAAATGAATATTCGGCGGCATTCAGGTTCTTCAGAAATACCCCACTCCTGGTACCAACCTCTGTATTCATTACTTTTCTGTCAGTATGATGAAATACCATGACCAGAAGTGACTCTTGGTAGAGTTTTTTCAGTTTACAATTCCAGAGAGATAAGAGTCCATCAATTTGGTCAGGTGTGGTAGGAGAAGCCTGAGAGATCACAGCATCTCAGCCACAAAAAAGCAGACAGCAAAACAGAAGTGAAACACAACTGTGAAATCTGTAAGCAAGCGCAATAAACTCATTGGTTCCTTAAGTTGGACTGTAATGTAATGTAATTTTTTTTGAGTCTGTCACTGTGCCCTATCTGGGTTTTGTAAATGTTTGAACATCCCCAAGAAGAGCCTCACAGAATTGTCAGAAGAGGGTGAGTTATCTCCTCTGCTTATGTTGGGAAAGATCATGACGAGAGCCTGCTTGCTGTCTCTGCTCTGGCCAGGGTACTAAGGTCTGAAACCAGAATCTCAATTCTACCATAAAGGTTGCCTATCTGTTTTGCCAATTCTGAACTAATAGCTGTTCTAGCAAATGGATTATACTCAAAAAATATGAAGGATCATATTGGTTTGTGCCATATTAATGGACCCTAACTAACTGTATGTGAGCTGCCTTGTCTGATTTTCAAACAAGTTCAGTAGTCTAGATTCTGGCATGCATCTTTGCTAATCTCTTCTCAGATACTAACGCTTACAATTTATAAGGACAAATGGTTTTGTGCATTACACAAGAATATTTTATTCAAAGCTGTTAAGTGTAGGGAAAAAACATCTTCAGAGCTAGAGCAAAATGTATATTAACAAATGACTTGTACCATTGACGATACAGCAGTGCTCAGTGTGCCTTCCAGCTCAGTGAGAATGGGGAAGCTTAATCTGCAAGGAACCTACGCTAGCAGTCACTTCTGTTCAGTGGTTTTATATTGGGACGGAATGTAGAAAACTGGGGGAGGGGCACAGATAAGTGGACGATGAGTTGCTGGTTACTAGCTTAGCACTGAATCGGAAATGAGAACTGTTGTTCACGGCTCTTGGATTTAGGTGTCAGCTGTGAGCAATTTGGGAGTTCATTTCTATATGGACAATATTTCTATTAGATAAGTTGGCAGGCTTCATTAGCTTCATAAGCTACAAAAATTTTGTTTAAGGGACAGTTAAAAACCAATGTTCGCGCATATGTATTTACACTAGGAGAAAGTGGGGAAAGTTTATAGTAAAATATTGGAGAAAATAGGTACATGTGCTAAAATAGTATTTGATGTAGAAATTTTTAGTTGATGCATGTATGAGCAGGTTAAAACCAGGGTCTCACAAATGTTACATATACTTGACCACTAGGGTACACTCGTACCTCAGTCACTATTTAACAAAGAAAAACAAATACAAAGCAAACATATTTTCTACCATTAACCTAGGCCCTGCCAAATGAATTTTCATTAATATAAAACACCCGAATATATGTGAATGAGGGAATGCTTTGTGCAATTCAGGCTGTTTAAAATGCCTATCTGGCCAGACAGTGGTGGCACACGCTGTTAATCCCAGCACTCGGGAGGCAGAGGTAGGGGCATCTCTGTAAGTCAAGGCCAGCCTGTTCTACAGAGAGTTCCAGGACAGGTTCCAAAGCTACACAGATAAACCCTGTCTCAAAAAATAAAAACAAACAAAATTATCCAAAAAAACAAAAACAAAAACAAAAAAGCATGTCTGACCCCGTCTACTGCCTGCTAGTACCAACTCCCAGGCTCCAGTTCTAACAACCACAATTGTTCCCAGACACAATGTACTCTGACAGACAATAATGTCACTCATTATTTATTGGCACATGTATGCCTCCATTTTAAAGTTAATATTAAAATTACAAAGACTGGTAGTTTTCCTTCATTACAAACTTCTGACATAAAAGTTTTGTTAAAAGTTTCACACTCTGACTTATCAACATTTAATTTATTCAAACTGTTCAATGAAATTTCTCTGATAAAGTCTCAATTTGCTATGCAGGTTTCCCTTGTGTACAAATTTTGAAATAGTAAAGAGCATGTAAGTTCTCTCAAAAATTTCATTAACTGAATCAACTATGGAAGATTCGCATTCTTATCAAAACATCATGCACAATGGATTGACAAAGTATTCCTCAACTAAACTAAAAGAGTACTTGGGGATAAAAATGAGAGCAGCTCTGCTCTCTCCAGACAGTTATACTTCTCTTAAATTGGTGACTTTCTGACAATGGATGTCAAGGTCATCTCGCAGGTCATGCCACGTCAGGCCCAGAGATAATGAAAACTGAACTGAGGAGAAGAGTGTTCTGTGTTCCTGGTGGAAATAATGAGCACCGTATATATGCACTTTTCTGTAGGGCTGTGACATGGCCAGACAGACTACTTAATGGAAACACAGACTTTATTAAGGTGGCCTGCAAACAAAACACTGTCCTCACTCATCGTATTCTTGGAGTATCTCCTGCGCGTGGCTTGTCTGATGCCCACTGATCGGTTCTGCTAAGAGAGAGAGAGAGCTTGCTGCGTTACACTCAGGGGCCTTCCCTCAGGTGAATTTTCTGATGCACAGAGAGGGATGACTTATGGTAGAATGTTTTCCTACACTCGCGACACTCAAACCGTTTCTCACTGTCGTGAGTTATCTGATGCCTGTTCAGGTAGGACTTCTGGTGAAAAGCCTTCGCACACACTTTGCACTCGTAGGGCTTCTCGCCTGTGTGCGTTCTCTGGTGTACGGTGAGATGGGACTTGCTGTAGAACGTTTTCCTGCATTCTTCACAGGAGTACGGTTTATAACCCGTGTGGCTCCTTTGATGGACAGTGAGGGAGGACTTATGGAGGAATGTTTTCCTGCACTCTTCGCATGCATAAGGCCTGTTACCTGTGTGATTCCTCTGATGCCTGCTGAGACTCGACTTCTGGTAGAAAGCTTTCCCACATTCCTTACATTCATAGGGTTTCTTACCAGTGTGAGTTCCCTGATGCATGCTGAGGTGTGACTTACGGTGAAAAGTTTTTCCACATACACTACATTCATGAGGTTTCTCCCCGGTGTGTGTTTTCTGGTGCACAGTAAGGTTGGACTTGCGGTTGAATGTTTTCTGACATTCTTCACATTCATATGGTCTGTCACCTGTGTGAATTTTCTGATGTATGATGAGGTGTGACTTAGAGTAGAATGTCTTTCTACATTTGTCGCACTCATACGGTTTCTCGCCTGTGTGGGTTCTGTGATGCACGTTCAGGTCTGACTTACAGTAGAACGTTTTCCTACATTTCTTACACTCGTAGGGCTTCTCGCCCGTGTGGGTTCTCTGGTGTATGGTGAGGGATGACTTGTGGTAGAAGGTTTTCTTACATTCTTTACATCCATAGGGTTTCTCACCTGTGTGAGTTCTCTGATGCCTGTTGAGGTGGGACTTACGGTAGAACGATTTCCCACACATATGACATCCATAGGGTTTATAACCTGTGCGGGTTCTTTGATGCCTCCTGAGATTTGCCTTCTCACTAAAGCTTTTTTCGGATTGATGAAGTTCATAAAGTTTTGTTCCTCTGACTCTCTGACGTGCAGTTTGCTGTTTTTTCTGATGGAAAATTTTCTCACATTGTCCACATCTATAGGATCTGACTCTGGCATGTATTATCTGTTTTTTGTGGTATGATTTCTTAATGAAGGTTTTATCACAATCACTACACTTGTAATATTTCTGTACTTTGTGTGTTTTCTTATGTTTAGTGAGCTTCAACTTTGAACAGAATGTTTTCTTACAAATACTACATTCAAAAGTTCCTGCCCTTCCCCAAGTCATCTCCACCTCATCAGATGCCTTCCCAGACTCACCAAATTTACTGGAACTATGAGCAATGTGAAACCTCTTATTTGTCCATAATGCCTTTGTGTTGTAGGTTGCTTCTTGCCTGCAACACTGAATATGCTGTCGAGTACTTGGAGCTCTGTTACACAGTTTATGATGATGCTGTGCACGTAAGGGGGTCCTGCTACTTACAGAGCCATTAAGTTCCTTTCCAGTCTGCGTGTTACCAGGCTCGTTAGGGGGAAGCACATTCTGCCACACATTAGGTGTTGCAGGCCTCATTCCTGAAGAATTTCCATTCTTTACAGTCAGATTTGAAACATGGTTTGAGCTCACATTAAATATTTTTCCTAATTTAACATTCTTCTCAGTCGATGTGTTGCTGTTGGCAATTACACGGTGCCATAAATGTCTCTCTTGATTGTCCTGGCTGGTTTCATCCAGTTCATTTACTTTCTGGACATCTAAAAGAAAACAGAAATAGCCAAGCTCATATTACAGCAGAAAGATGAGGAATTGCCTTCTCATTCTCAGTATATTATGATTTCAAAATAATATTGATATGAAGTATACAGAATCTATACATTAGACCTTACAATGTAAAATCACATCACCTCATTGATTTAAAATGTTTTATTCATTTGAAACACGAGATAGTTAAATGTTCACCTGTGCCTAGCTGTATATTTCAGTACCCTCATTTCCACCTGATGTTTTCCCGTTCCTTCATCCTAGATCTTTGATTCATGCCACTTCCCTTTTCTTTCTGAGGATGGAGGTTTGTATGGTTTGTCTTTCACCTGATCAGAAATACAATTTAGACTTAGAAAAGGGCTGATTCCTGTGTGTTTAGTTTTTACTTTTCCATGAGGAACCACAATAGAAACTTAGGGGGTTGGATTATAAACACAAATGACCTTATTCCCATATGAAAACAACTAATTCTAGCCCTCCAATTCCTAATTGAAATTTATTTTATGCTCCTTAGACCATAACAGGGTCAGGAAGCTCCAGGCGACCTCCATGTTTGACTAATGGATTTCATTCAGGAAACAGCCATGCCCATCATTCTTTGAAATGTTTTTCTGGATATTTCTGAGATTCATAGAACTGACATTCTTCACTTAGATTAAGGTACATGTACCCCCACTTTGAAGCTCTTTGCTTCTGGAAGCTTCTATTTTGTATTATAAATGGAGCCTTCTACATAAGTCTATTGTTTTCCCCAAGAGAGACTGCTGATGAGAGACATCCACATCCACACAGAAGTCTCGACCCTTCACCATGAAATTCTTGCTCCACTTAAGTCTCTTCATATCTAAGACCTACTTGTCCTGTCAAGTCTAGGTTTTCCCTTTCCATGCTGGGTGATTTGGTTGTGCTGAATGTCCCTCACTTTCACAGATTCTGATTCTGTGGGACAGAAGACTTGATTCTTGGCTTCTTTTTCTGTTCTCATCAATTGCCTTGGTTAATGCCCGAATAACTACAATATAAATATTTATGTTAAGCTACCAATTCCCAATAGACATAATCACTCTCAAGTCTATATTTATGCCCACCTATGTATTACGTATACCAAATTTGTAAAAAGAAAGTAATATTAAGATTAAATGAATAGCAATATCCTTTAAATTCCTTCCCTTTAGACTTCTCCTGAAATAAAATGGTACATAGTTTTATTTCTTTTTTTTTACTTTTTTAAAAATTATTTATTTATTTATTATGTATACAATATTCTGTCTGTGTGT
>LOJH01029180.1:4855-17508 GCA_001685095.1 Ellobius talpinus | reverse complement strand
TTTTTTTCTGCTGTGTAGTATTCCATTGTGCAAATGTACATTTTCTTTATCAATTCTTTGGTCAGGGGGCATTTAGATTGTTTTCAGATTCTGGCTATGACAGACAATGAACATAGTTGAGCACATGTCCTTGTGGTACAACTGAGCATCTTTTGGGTATATACCCAAAAGTGGTATTGCTGAGTATTAAAGTAGGTTGTTTCCTAATTTTCTGAGAAATCACCATGCTGATTTCCAAAGCAGCTATACCAGTAATTCTAACCATGCTCAGAGGAATATTGACAAAAGGGAAGGATCCTTGAAATATTGCAAGACAAAGCAATGTATGGTCAGGTGTGATTCAGTCAATACTATAGTCTTCTGGTTTGGGGTTAATATGCTGTGATTTACAAGCCAGTAGTTACATGAGACCCATTCTTAATTGACATAATAGTTCAGTTTGGGAATCACAGTGGATCTGTAGGAACTGGGCTCAGCATTCCTTTAACGACTGGCAGCATTTCCTTCTGAACCCAGAGAAGAAACCAAACCAAGGAAATGAAACGGGATCTACCCCCTGACAAAATCTTGATTTATTTTAGTAGAATTAGCTTTAAAACCATGAGTTGCATCTCTTCTTATTTTATCCTCTATTCATGTGATAAGCATTCCTTTCTCACCTTCCTTTATTATAACTAACAAGGAGGCTTTACAATCAAACATGACACCCAGTACACTGAAGCTCCTATCCTAACACTCTTTCCACAATGGCGAAGGCATATATCTAGAGTCTCAGTGTAGGAGGGGAGAGCTGCTAGTTTGTTCCCAGCTGCTTAGCCCCAAAGTAATCACACAGAAACTGCATTAATTAAATCATTGTTTGGCCCATTACCTCTCGCTTCTCACTGGCTAACTCTTACGTATTAATTTAACCCATTTCTATTAATCTGTGTATGGCCACGTGCCTGTGGCTTACTGGCTGAAGTTCCGGCATCTGTCTCCGGCAGGGCTACATGGCTTCTCTCTGACTCCACCCTTCTTTCTCCTAGCATTCAGTCTAGTTTTCCCCACCTACCTAAGTTCTGCCCTATCAACAGGCCCAAAGCAGCTTCTTTATTAACCAATGGTATTCACAGCATACAGAGGGGACTCCCACATCATCCCAACAACCTGTGCCTTAATTATCTGAAATAAGAACAATGTTGTGATATAAAGAAAATAATTTGTTTTCATCTCCCTTATATGCTTCATTCAGGGAAGAACTCTGATTTTTCTGCTAAGAGACAATAGTCTAAACTTTTGTGAAAAGGAAACACCCAAATTCAAAGTTCCAAATCCAAACTGTGAAGCCCTCCTTAGCCTTTATAGAAATCTAAGACTTGATCCTCAAGTGGAGCCTACAGATGGAATGATGCATTTTTATCGTGTAAAGAAGAGAATGGGGACATTTGTTCTTCCTTCCTGTTCTTTCTGATGTTTACATCCTTCTTTGCTTACAAGCTTCCCAACAAAAAGTGTAACTGCAAAAGGATGCTGAGATGGCTCAATCTGTGCAAATTTTGCACAAGCATGAAGAACTGAGTTCAGACCCTGGAACCCACAGCGGAAGGAGAGAATTGAAGACTTTCTCAACTAGTACCCATGTGTGAACCTGCACATGTGCATGCACACACACACACACACACACACACACCATGATCACATATACATGATATGTGGTATTGTACTATATGGTAGAGATGGCTTATTCTATCCCCTGTATTTTAATTTTCATCAGCCTTCTGTCTATGCATCAATGTTAATCTCCTGCTGGCCTCTCTCCATTTCTGGCCATACTATGCACACACAACATCTAACCTTTGCTCTCTTCTAGATACTCCAGGCAGAAGTGAACAACAGTTCTCTTTTGTATATGGTCTAGATTTAATGTTCGGTAGTATTCTCACATCACATGACAGAGCAACAGAAAACAGTGTAATTTCTTCTCAAACCTAAATACATTTTGTCTTGACTTCTCTGAGGACCCCAAAAGTTGTAAAACAATTTGAACATATTTTCCCATTTTTTAAATTTGGTACTTTGATATTTAACATAGAGAGGCTATAGTATTCTGGTGCCTTATAGAAACTGCCAGGTTTTTGTCTACTATGCGTGCTTCAGATTTGTTTTGTTTTTGTTTTGTTATTCTGTGCGTTCTTTATTGAGGAGTAACTTCGATACAGAAGAATGTGTGTTCATTCTTTGGGTAAAGTTCCACATCTTTCCATCTATGGACACACTTACCTGGCCACCGTGTACTCATAGTGATAAAGTCGGTCACTTTGAAACATCTCCTGGTACCCTATCCCTTAGTATGCTTACCCCAACATTAAACACTGTTTTTGTTTATATTCCTGGAGATGAATTTTCTCTGCTCTGGATTTCAAATAAATATACACTCATTTGTATCTAGCTGGTTTTGCTCAGCAAGACATTTCCAAAGACCTGTACATGGCTTACAGGTGTCACAATTATTTTTTTCCTTTTACCATTGACTAGTATTCCAGATCATGAACAGACAAGTTTGTTCCCTGCTGCTTTCAGTTTGGAATTTTGCCCTGCAGATTTCTTGGCAGTTTCATTGAAATCAAGTGGTTAATGAGTCTTCCTGGGACATTGCTTTTGTTGTACCGACTCGTTTATCTCTGTTTATGCTTAAACCATCTTGCTTGATTACAGCTTCATGGTCCTGAAATCTCCTGGCAGATGCTCTATAATTTTGTTCCACTTCTTAAGGTCATCCTATTTTCTAGGACCTTTGGATTTCCATATTAATTTAGGATTCATTTTGTCAGTTTCTACATGACATATTGCTGGTTAGAGATTAGATTGTGATGGCATCAACTATGTAAAGCCATGTAGAAAGAGTTATTGTACCAATGATACTGAGTCTAAAATCTTTGATGTATCTTCCATTTCTTTAGCTTTTCTGTAGCAAGATGTCTAAACTCAATAATTCCACATTCTGTTCCGATTCCACATTTCTGCCTTGTGTTATGATCTTTTGAAACACCTTCACAAACTCTTTGAAACATCCCAGTAAAATAGGTAGAAATTAATTTACTTCCTCTTAAGTCTGGACTAAGAGTTCTGACTTAAAATAGAAATGATGATATATGATTTGAGAATAAGTAATATAAGGCACATCGGCTTCCATGGATCTCAGGGATGGCGTGGGGAGGAAAGCTCAATTAGGACAGCCTCTGAAGAGGACTTGTGATGGGAACATACTCCAATTAGTCACAAAGGTAACTAGGTAGTATAAGCCTTCTCAGCAGCAGTGGCTAAGATATTAGATGAATATTAATCCCAAGCTACAGTGGTAGCCTCCTGAGAGACACCCCTGCCCATAAGAACCACAATGCTAAGCACCTCCTGTATTTCTTCTTTTATTTTTTGAAATTTCAAAACCCATCTTTATTAATCTTTGAGAATTTCATACATCACATTTTTATCATACTCACCCCTCTCCCAGCTCCTCCAAAATTCACTTACCCTCATTTCACATCCACCCAACTTAGTGTCCTCTTTTTTCCTTCTTTGCTTTACTTTTTTTTAGTATTCATTTTTATTAAATCCTATGATATATATTCAGAGCTGGCATTATTACTCATGTTTCTATAGGATTTCATACTGTCCAGTTTGCCAACTCATGATTTGGTAGCTGAGAATGAAATAAGTTTTAGCCCTATAGTCTCTCCATAACTAAATTGACTTACTTTTCTTTTAGATATATCTTACTATATCTTCTGTATAGCAATCTATTTATTACATAGTCACCTTATTTCCTTTATTGAATTTTCTTTTCATAAATGTTCACAGAGGTTTCTGTCCCACCAGGTACCACAGCTGTTTAGTCCCAAAGAAGACACACAGAGGTTCACATTAATTATAAACTGTTTGGCCTATTAGCTCAGGCTTCTTATTAACTCATAACTTATATTAGCCCATAATTGTTGTCTATGTTAGCCATGTGGCTTGGTACCTGTTAGCAGCGAGGCATTCTCATATTGCTTCCTCTGCATCTGGGTGATGACTGCAGACTGACCTTTCCTCTTCCCAGCATTCTCCTCTTCTCATCACCCCACCTCTATCTACTTCCTGCCTGGTTGCCCTACCTATACTTCCTGCCTGGCTACTGTTCAATCAGTATTTTATTAAAAATAATAAAAGTGACATAATAAAAGATAATTGTCCTACAGCACATAAACACATTCATACACATATCAATTAGTTGATGGTCTACATTTTTTCTATTTTATGACACAGTTGGTTATTGTCTCATATATTACATCCTCACCACAGTTTCCACTCCCTTCCCCAAGTCTCTCCCTCCCACCTCCTTTCTCTCCTATATCCCCCTTCCATTTCCCATCAGGAAAGAGTAGATCTCACATAGACATCAACCAAATACAGCATAACTAGCATCAATAATGCAAGGCACATACCATCACATCAAAGCTAGGCAAGGTAACCCAGAAGGAAGAAAAGAGTCCCACACGCAGGCAAAAGAGTCAGAGACAGCCCCCACTCCCACAGTGAGGAATCCCATAAGAACACCAAGCTACTCAGTCATAACTTATATGTAGAGGATCTATATTAGACCCATGATGGCTCCCTGAACTCTGCCAGCTCCCATGAATCCAGGTCAGTTGGTTCTGTGGCCCATGATCTCATGGTGTCCCTGATTATGGGTTGACCAATCCTTCCTTCCCCTCCTCTGCAAGGCTCCTACTAATGTTTGGCTGTGGTACTCTACATCTTTTCCCATTAGCTGATGGACGAAAGCTCTCTGGTCTCTTGGATGAGAATTCTTCCAGGCTTTGGTCCCAGAACACTCCGTGTGGCAGGACAAACTAGATTGAAAGTTTTGTGGCTGGGTTGGTGTCCTGATGACTCAACTTGAGGCCTTACCTGCTTTCAGGCTCCATGTCCCCCATTTCTAGGAGCTTTTGCTAGGGTTGCTCTTGGAGATTCCATGGCATTAGGTTTCCACCCCATCCCACCCCAAGTATCTTTCAATTCCAGTCCTTCTCCCAGTATTTTCCCCAACACACTTGACCCCTCCTGTTCCCAACCCCTCTCACCCTGAGTTTACCCACAAAATCAATTCTATTTTCCCTTCCCAGGGAAATCTTTGTGCCCTTCTTAAGCCCTTCTTGTCACTTAGCCTCTTTGCATCTGTGGACCATAGTATAATTATCTTTTACTTTACAGTAATATCTACTTATAAGTAAGTACCTAGCATGTTTCTTCTGGGTCTGGGTTACCTCACTCAGAATGAATTTTTTCTAATTCCATCCATTTGCCTGCAAATTTCACAATGTCTTTGTTATGAACAAAGACATTGTTATGCTAAGTAATACTTCATTGTATAATTGAACCACATTTTCTATGTCCATTCTTTGGTTTAGGAGCGTCTAGGCTGTTTCCAGGTTATGACGATTATATATAAAACTGCTATGAACATAGTTGAGCAAGTGTCCTCATGATAGGATGGGATGTCCTTTGGGTATATGCCCAGGAGCAATCTTGAAGTAGATTGATTCCAAATTTTCTTGGAAACCACCATATTCATTTCCAAAGTGGCTGCACAAATTTTCACTCCCACCAGCAATGGAGGAGTTTTCCCCTTGCTCCACATCCTCTCCAGCATGAGCTGTCACTTGTGCTCTTTATCTTGGTCAATCTGACAAATATTAGAGGGAATATCAAAGTTTTTTTTAATTTGCATTTCCCTGATGGCTAAATATGTTGAACATTTTTTTTTATTTTTCCATTCAAAAATTTACACTTCCTCCCCTCCTCCCATTCCCCTCCCACTCCCCCACTCACCCTCCTCCCTCCCCTCCCTCCTTAAGAGAGGGCAGGGTACCCTGCCCTGTGGGAAGTCCAAGGCCCTCCTCCCTCCATCCAGGCCTAGGAAGGTGTGCATCAAAATAGATTAGGGTCCCAAAAAGTCAGTACATGCAGTAGAAACAGGTCCCAGTGCCATTATCGATGGCTTCTCTGTTGAACATTTCTTTAAGTGTTTCTAAAGTATTTTGATTTCTTGTGTTAAGAATTCTCTGTCTAGATCTATACCCCATTTTTAAATTGGATTATTAAATTTTTAGATGTTGATTTTCCTTGAACTCTTGATATATATATATATATACACACACATATATATAGGATATATATGTATATATACATATAAGATATTAGCTCTCTATTAGATGTGGAGTTGGTTAAAATATTTTCCCCATTCTCTGGACTCCCATTTTGTCCTGTTGACAATGCCCTTTGCCTGATTCTCAGTTTCATGAGGTTCCATTTATTGTTACTCTTAGTGCCTGCACTATTTGTGTTCTGTTCAGGAAGTTGTCTCCTGTGTCAAGGCACTCAAGGTTATTCCCCACTTTCTTTTCTATCAGGTTCAGTACAACTGATTTTTGTTGAGGTCTTTAATATCCTTGGACTCAAATTTTGTGCAGGGTGATAAATATGGATCCATTTCCATTCTCCTACATGCCAACATTCAGTTAGACCAGCACCATTTGATGAAGATGCTTTCTTTTTCCCATTGTGTATTTCTGGCTTCTTAATTGAAAATCAAATGTACATAGTTGTATGGATTTACATCTGGGTCATCAATTTGATTCCATTGATCAATATTCTATTTTTATGCAAATACCATGCAATTTTTATTATTATAGCTCTAAGTACCGCTTAAAATCACGGATAGTGATTCCTTCAGATGTTCTATTACTGGTCAGGATTGTTTTAGCTACCCTGGGTTTTTTTTCACTGTATGTTTTTCCATGTGAAGTTTAGTGTTGTTTTTTCAAGTAAAAAACTGTGTTGGAATTTTGATTGGGGGATTGCATTTAATCTACAGATTGATTTTGGTAGGATGATCATTTTTATTGTTAATTCTATGGATCTATGAGTATGGGAGATCTTTTCATCTGATATCTTCTTAAATTTCTTTCTTCAAAGTCTTGAAGTTTTTGTCATACAATGCTTTCGCTTGCTTGGTTAGAGTTACACCATTATATTTTATATTATTTGTGTTTTAGTGTGAAGGGTTTCCTTGATTTCTTTCTCAGACCATTTGCAATTTGTATATAGGAGAGATACTAATTTTTTTGAGTTAATATTGTATCCAACGTCTTAGTTAAAGATGTTTATCAGCTGTAGGAATTCCCTAGTATAATTTTTGGAGTCACTTATGTATACTATCATATCATCTTTAATAGCAATTCTTTGCCTTCTTCCTTTCAATTATATCCCTTTGATCTCCTTTAATTGTTTCATTGTTCTAGCTAGAACTTCCAGTGCTGTATTGAACAGACACTGAGAGAGTAGTTTGTCTTGTTCTGGATTTTAGTGGAACTGTTTTGAGTTTGTCTCCATTTAATTTGATGTTAGCTATCAGCTTGCTGCATGTTGCCTTTATTATGTTTAGGTATGTCCCTTATATCTCTGGTGTTTCTAAGACTTTTTATCATGAAGGGGTGGTGGATTTTGTCAAAGACATTTTTGCATCTAATGAGATGATCATGTGATATTTTTCCTTTCAGTTTGTTTATATTGTGGATTAATTACATTGATGGATTTCATATATTGAACCATGCCTGCATCTCTGGGCTGAAACCTACTTGCTCATGGTGGATAATTCTTTTGATGTGTTCTTGGAGTCAGTTTCTGAGTATTTACACATCAATTTTCATGAGTGAAATTGCTCTATAAATCTCTTTGTTGAAACTTCATGTTGTTTGGGTATCAGGCTAACCATGACCTCATAAAATGAATTAGGCAACGTGCCTTTTGTTTCTTTTTCAATTTTTTTGTTTGTTTCTATCTTGTAGAATAATCTGAGAAGTATTGGTATTCTTCTTTGCAAGGCTGGTAGAATTCTGTGCTAAAACTATTTGGCCATGGGATTGTTTTGGTTTTGAGGCTTTGAAAGACTGCTTCGATTTCTTTTGAAGTTATGGGTCAATTTAAATTGTTTATCTGATTCTGATTTAATTTTGGTAAGTGGTTTGTTTCTTTTAGATTTTACAATTTTGTGGAGTACAGGTTTTTGAAATATGACTTAAAGATTCTTTGAATTTCCTTGGTGATTGTTGTTACTACCCTCTTTACATTTCTGATTTGGTTAATTTGGACACACTCTTTTTCTGCCTTTAGTTAGTTTGGATAAGGGTTTGTCTATCTTGTTGACTTTCTCAAAAAACCAACTCTTCGTTTCATTGTTTCTTTGTATTGTTCTCTTTGTTCCTATTTTGATTTCAGCCCTCAGTTTGATAAGTTTGATTATTTCCTGACATCTACTCCTTTTGGGTGTGCTTACTTCTTTCTACAGCTGTTAGGTTTGCTGTTAAACTGCTAGTGTGAGATCCCTCTAATTTCGTTGGAGTACTTAATGTTATGAAATTTCCTCAGCACAGCTTTCATTGTGTCCCATAAAGTTAGATGTGTTTTGCACTCATTTTCCTTTAAGTCTAGGAAATCATTAATTTCTTTCTTATTTCTTCCTTGACCCAGTGGTGATTCAGTAAACAGTTGTTCAGTTTTCATGACCTTGTAAGATTTTTGTTGTTTCTCTTGTTGTTGAAATCCAGATTTAATCCATGGTGGTCTAATAGAGGGATTATTTCATTTTTCTTGTATCTGTTGAGAATTGCTTTGTGACTAAGTATTGGGTCAGTTTTGGAGAAAGTTATGTGAAGTGTTGAGAAGAAGGTATATTTGTTTGTGTTTGGGTGAAATGTTCTGTAGGTAACTGTTAGGTCCATTTCGTTCATAGCGACTGTCACCTCCATTATTTTTCTGTTTAATTTTTGTCTGGATGGTAAGAGTGAGGTATTGAAGTCTCCCACTATTATTATACGGAGATCAATATATGACTTAAGTTTTAGTAATGTTTCTTTTACAAATGTGGGTGTCCTTGCATTTGGGGCATAGATGCTCAGAATTGAAAAGTCATCTTAGTGGAATTTTCTTTTGATGAGTATGAAGTGTTCTTCCCCATGTCTTTTTATTAATTTTGGTAGTCTATTTTGTTAGATAAGAGAATGGCTACACCAGCTTTCTTCTTGTGTCTATTTGCTTGAAAAAATATTTTTCTAACCCTTTACTTTGAGGTAATGTCTATCTTTTATGTTGAGGTGTGTTTCTTGTATTTATCAGAAGGATGAATTCTGTTGTTTTCATATCTATTCTGCTAGCCTGTGTCTTTTTTCCTGGGGACTCGAGTCAGTTGATATTGATGATATTAATGACTAATGATTATTGCTTTCTGTTATTTTGTTGGTGGTAGTAGTGAAGGTGTGTGTGTGTGCGCGCACGCGCACGCACGCATGAGCAAGCATGTGTGTGTTTTTCTTTGTTTTGATTTTACTGGTGTGAAATTATTTATTTCCTGTGTTTTTATGGATGAAGTTAATTTCCTTGGGTTGGAGTTTTCCTCCTAGTACTTTCTGTAGGGCTGGACTTGTGGATAGATATTGTTTAAATTTGACTTCATCATGAAGTATCTTATTTGTTTTCTTCATAGAGTGGTTAAAGTTTTGCTGAATATGCTAGTCTAGGCTTGAATCTGTGGTCTCTTAGATTTTATAAGACATCTGTGCAGGCTCTTTTGAAATATCCGTTGAGAAGACAGGTGTAATTCTAATAGGTCTGCCTTTATATGTTATTTTGCCTTTTTCCTTTGCAGCTTAAAATAAAATAATTCTTTCAAAAAAGAAAGAATAAATTATTTTCTTTGTTCTGTATGTTTAGTGTTTTGATTTTTATGTAGCATAGGGACTTTCTTTTCTGGGCCAATCTATTTGATATTCTGTATGCTTCTTGTACCAATAAAGGTTTATCCTCCTTTAGGATAGAAATTTTTTTCTATGATTTTGTTGGAAATATTTTCTGTACCTTTGAGCTGAGATTCCTCTCCTTCCCCATTATAGACATAAATATGTCTATTTATAAGACATAAATAGTCTTAGTTGTGGTCTTTTCATAATATCCGAGATTTCCTTGATATTTTTTTTGTCAGGAACTTTTTAGATTTAACATTTTCTTTGACTAACGTATGATTTTCTTCTATTGTATCTTCTACACCTGAAATTCTCTCTTCCATCTCTTGCATTCTGTTGGTGATGTTTGTGTCTTTAGTTACTGGTTGCTTATCTAGATTTTTTCCCTTTCCATCGTTTCCTCAGTTTGTGCTTTTTTATTGCTTCTATCTCTGTTTTCATGTCTTGAATAATTTTACTCGTTTTCTTTGCCTGTTGGCTTTTTTTTTCTTGGCTTACTCTGAGAATTTTATCCATTTTCTTCCATAGTTTATTTGTATTTTCCTAGGTTCCTTTAAAGGTTCTATTCATTTCCTCCAATTGTTTGTGTTTTCCCATATTTCTTGCAACGATTTATTCATTTCTTCTTTAAGGAGCTCTATCATGTTCATAAAGTTGGTTTTAAGGTCATTTTCTTATGCTTTGGCTGTGTTGGAATATTCCATATTTACCATAGTAGGATAACTGGGATCTGGTGCTACCATATTGCCATATTGCCTTAGCTGTTGTTGACGTTGTTTTTACGCCGGCACCTAGGCATCTGGGCATCTGGGTTTGGGATGAATATAGGTCTAAGAGCCAATTTCTGACTTTGTGTTTGTTAGATGGGTGTTTTGCTTCTTGTTTTCTATTTCCTCATTGGTCTTCTGATCTTTGTGGTCTATTTCTGATACTAGCATGTTCTCTGGTCCCGTAGGGACTCGTTATTAGAGTTTGGGGCTGGATTTTTGGTAGTTAGTTTGGCCTTTGATCCAGCAGGAGATCTGTTTTTCTTACCAGCATGATCTGCACTTGACAGCAGATGTTTACCTGTGAAGGGGCAGGGCAGCAGGGGCATGTGGTGGGATCAGCAGCTTGGGTCTTTCACCTCCAAACCGAGGGAGTGAGAAGGTTCAGATGACAGGTAGAGCTCTTAGCTCTTCTGGCTGGCATGGTTATACTTGAGCATTGAACATCCACCCTATTGGAGGTAAGGACATTACAGGGGTGGCCACAGAAAGTGGGTCTTTGGAAACCAAGGGTGTGGAAGGGTTCTGAGTGCAGGTAGGGCTCTTACATTCTATGACTGGTGTGGCCTGCACCTTAGTAACATATGTCAGCCTGTGTAGGGGTAGGAGCATGGTAGGGGGCATATGAAAGGATCGGGTTGCGATGGTGAGGGTGAGGGTGGTGTCAGTGGCTTGGGTCTTTGGGCTCCTAACTGAGGGTATGGGAAAACCTCCTGTCTTTCTCACAGAAACTGTAAGGTAACACTCGGCTTTCATATAATAACACAAAATAAATACATAATGTATATGGATGATAGTTGGTAGAAAGTTTGAATATATTTAAATGTGAGCAGGGATTAATCTTACACCTGGAAGAAATATCACCCATGTAAATATTACGGATTACATTCTTTGTACTTCAAATATATAAGGTGGAATTCTTTTAAGTGTTACAAAGCACTAAAAGCTCTATCACCATAAATCAGGGAGACAATTTTTCAGCACATGTGTGTAAGAAAACACCTGATTATGACACTGTGTCGGCAAGAAGACAAGTCAAAGGACTGGATGATTTAATTATTCCAGTTATGGGATCTTAGTAGACAGTCAAAAAAATTGGATGATTGTGTAATTTATTATCCATATGAAGACATATTTGATAGCAAAGGGGGATACCATTAACATAGCAAAGAAGCATACAAACAGTCGGACTACCCTAATAAAAACAAAGTATGATTTCACACTATCTGTGAACCTGGAATAATAGTTACCCAGGAAGTGGGAGACCACTCTTCTTAAAACTCTCAGTAACTTCTGTCAGAGATCATTTCTACAGTCGTGATGATAGAATGCAGAACACGGTGGTTCATCCTATTTAGATTTGCCATCTGTAGTACACTTCTAATGAGATTCATCTTTTTGCTGTAGCTATGCACGAGATAACTGTCATCAAAATTAAGTACAGCCATCTTTACAAATGAAAGTTCTAAGAGCCTTTCGGATTGTCAAAAGCTAAAATCCTTGCCAGAGAAAATGCTACTGAAGATTGGTGAGGCTCTTGAAAAGCATAATTATAGCTGTTAAATGCCATGAATCTGAGCGAGAGAAGTGAGTGCTCTTGTGAATGCAGGTGCTACGCGTGATAAAATTCAAAGGGAGGGATAAACACATAGATGCTACATTTGAAAAACATCAAATACAAAAAGAGATGTAATTCTCACCAATAACCCAACATGCTCATACTAGTCCAGCTCCCCTGGGCAAGAACTGCTTCAAATGCAACCTAGTTTGGATAAAGTACAATTCTTTCTCCACCATATGAAACACTTTTTCTGGTATAGAAGATTTGAACTGTTTAATTTAGTCTACTATCTGCTTCTTAGGGCAAATCTTACCCAGTTTAATTATATTTAGAAAGTTAAAAAAATAAGAGGGGCCAATAAGGTGGGTAAAATCACCTGCCATCAAACCTGGCAAACCTGAACCCACCTGGTTGAGGGAAAAGGCTGACTCCTGAAATTTGTCCTCTGACCTGTGTAGGCATTGGCACCAGAGGCTGCCTCTCTCTCTCTCTCTCTCTCTCTCT
>LOJH01029179.1:4554-21267 GCA_001685095.1 Ellobius talpinus | reverse complement strand
ATGTCCGCGCCCCTCGCCGTGGCCGCGCCTGCATCCAGAGCGCGAGTCCCTCCCTCTCGTGGCCGGGATCCTGGAGGGGACTATGTGGCGGCCTCCCGCGGGGACCCACGGGAACCTCAATCGTCCCCAGTCCCAGGTCCCTAACGCGCATCCCGGGCCCGACCTCTGCGTGTGGGATCTGGCCACACTTAGGACACGGAGTTGAGCAGACGCGTGGACGGCTGCGCGTGTCTTGTTAGTGACACGGTGCTTTCCCGCTTCCCGGGTCTGAAACCCCGCGGCGCCGCCGAAAGGCTCGCAAGACGGCGCTGCACTTCGCGTATGACCGCTAGGGGGCGCCCGCGTGGGCTCAAGCGGCACCAGCTGGCCGCTTGGCCGCCCACTGGGGGCGCTGCCCAGTCCCGCTCCACCCTGAAAGCGTCTGGAAGCCGGTTGCTAGGAGCTTCAGTCTTCCAGCCTGGCACGGGTGATGCTCTGGACATATGACTGGGATCTCAGGAGGGGGGGGACCCTTTCCATCAGGGACCGGGTGGCAGGTGCTGCCTGTGCCTTAATGAAAAACTGGACTGGCTCCCCGGTGGTGCGGTGGAGCCTGGGTTCTGGCGCTAGCCCCACGTGTAATAGGCGGTGTGGTAGCTACATCGTTCCCTCTCTTTCGGACAGAGTTCTCAGTTTAAGAATTAGGTGTCCTATTCCCCTGAAACCTTTTAATTTCCAGCCCCTCTTTGTACACATATTCTCATCTAGTGACACGAAGATGAAAACCTTACTTATCCGACCTCAGGAGACAGGAGCCTATCACTGCTCGGTGTTTCCATATTGAGCACTGTACTCCCAGAAATATCTATGGGTGTAGCCTGAAGCATTCTAGAATTCTTTTTAGCTTTAAAATTCATACAAATTTCACATTCTACTTCATAATGACTTTCTCTGCTTTAACAAAGACCGTAACTTCTCCTGTCCCCTATGTATCTTTTGTAAAACGGTCATATACAAGGATGTACTATTGTTGCTTGTCCTGTAACCTTCATTATCTACTCTGTCAGTAACGATACTCTCACGGGGGAAAGCCAGATGGGGTCCTGGTCTCTCCAGAACTCATAGCACCCTGGGGAAAATGTTACACAGCCATGAGCAACTGTGAGCTTTCCAACTGCGAAGGTGCAGGGGGAATCTGATGTTGACTGAGGTGCCCGAGGAAAAAGCCTTTCCAGGAGATCAGTTAGAAGGAAGGGAAGGTGTGAGAATCTCCCAGGCAGGACTGAGCACAGGGACCTCAAGCAGGACAGTCACAGCTTTTACTTCTTGAGGCAAAAATGGGCAGTAGAAGGTGTTGAGAGTTGGGATTGATCAGGCAAGAGCAAGCGGGCTCTGCTCGTGATAGGTGCCTGAAGCAGCTCTGTGGAGAGAGAAGGGGAGGAGGGAGAGGGAGAGGGAGAGGGAGAGGGAGAGCAAGAGAGAGAGGGAGAGAGGGAGAGAGGGAGAGAGAGGGAGAGAGAGAAAGAGAGAACTCTGAACTCTGATTTGTGATCCCAAGGAGTTAGACTGTTAACTTCATGGCTCGGCCGGCATTCTTCAAGCACTTTCCAAACTACTTCCAATAATCTTTATAGTCATCCTGCAGAACAGGGTACATTGTGATTTCCGTTATATAGATGGGGAAACTGAGACCCCTCCCCCAAGTAAATAAGGTTGTCTTTAAGGCTGAACCTAAAATCCCACTGTCGGGGTAATAGTAGTAATGTCCTTGGTGCGAATGCCTTTAAAATCAAGCTGAAAGGCCTGGCATGGTGGTGCCGGCCTTTATTCACAATACTGGAGGGCAGAGATGGGAAGAACTCTGTGAGTTCAAGGATAGCCTCATTCATAGCCAGTTCCAAGCTAGGTAGGGTGACAGAGTGAGACCCTGCCTCAAAACAAATAGAGAGACAGACAAAACTCACAACAAAACCAAAAATCCCTAAACAACCAACAAATCCAAAAGACAAACAAACAAGATGGCAACACAAAACAAACCCTGGCTGAAGATGGGAGTTAGATTGTGAAGACTCAAGGGGGGGTAGACAGGGATTGAAAGGGAAGGTGGGGGTAGACAGGATTCAGAAGTGAGGTCAGGAAGGTGGCCAGGATTGGAGGCTAGCAAGGGCCTAGACTCCTCTGGGAGTGTAGGGTCCTGGAGACACGGGTTCAGGCTGGACAGCAGAGCCTGGCCTTTAACCTGCCCTGGCCTTCAGCCATTCATTCCCCCTTCTGGCGAAAGAGGAACAGCCACAGAAGAAAGATGCCCTCACCCACTCAGTGTGGCAGGAAGAGGAACCCGGTTGTGATTTGGATTTTTTTTTTTTTTAAGAAATCTTGCTTTGGTGTGGCCCAATGTAGCCTTTTCACTTGCTGGTGGTCTGACTGCGACCACAAGAGGCTGCAACTCTGAGGGGGATCAACCAAGGGGACTCTCAGCGGAGGACCTGTGAGGGTGGGGTTTCCCAGCCCCAGGCTTGTGACACCTCAGGTACCTCCAGTTAGCTTCAGAGCAACTGGAGACTTCTCTAGGCTGAAGTGCTGATATAAGCTTCCCACAAAAGTAAACCCATGAGGAAAAAGAAGCCCACACCAAACAGTATTTTTCAGAGGCGGGGGTGAGGAGAGAAATCATCCTTTAAAAACTTATCAGCATTCTAGCCAGGAGGTGGCGGCAACAGAGGCGCACGGCATGCCTTTAATCCCAGCACTTGGGAGGCAGAGACAGGCAGATCTGTGTGTTCTGGGACAGCCTGGTCTACAGAGAGAGTCCCAGGACAACCAGGGCTACACAGAGAAACCCTGTCCTGAAAAAACAAACAAACAAATGATTATAAAAACATGGTCCCCAGATTCGTGTAGAGAGGTCTTGGATTCTAGTCTAGTCTTGGCTTTTTCTTGGCTTATCTCCTCACTCTTCGAATCTCTCTCTCTCTCTGAGTTAGTTGCTTTTACCCTGTTACTTTCTCACCCCCTCCCTTCTCAACATGTCCATCTTACTGTTTGTGCCTCTGTGTGACCCGCTGAGTTTAATTAGGGTTGTTTGCATGAGCATGGGTGGAAGGGCTTTACTGGAGTACGGGCAACTTCTCAGTGGCTCCATCACTGAAGAAAATGATACCCTCTCCCCCAGATGTCACTAACAGTTGGTAGCTCCTCAGAGGAGAGATGGGACCTCATGAGCTCCTTCTCCTTTCATGATGAAAAGTTGATGGACCTAGGGTTGGGCAGGTCTTGTATGGTAACCCTATCTGCAGCGAGTTCATAATGCAATAACCATGTCATGTCCAACAGATGTCTTTTGGGGGCATACCTCCTTATCTTCTGGTTTACATTCTCTTTACCTTTTCTTCCAAGTTGTTTTTTTTGCTGTGTTTGGGGCCAAGTCCTCTTCTGCTACTTTTGGCTTCTTTTGAAGCCTCGATGAAGTGGGGCTGAAGATGGGTCTGCCATGGCTGTTGAGAGGACTATGCCCATGAATAGGTTCTGTTTATTATCAGCCACGCCACTGAGATGCTGCTGCTGTGTGCTCCTCCCCTACAGCAGAACATCTGCCTTCCTACCTGCTTTGATTCTGTTTTACAGATGGAGGAGATTTGCTGGGTATCCAGGTTCCTTATCCCCATGCTTCTCTGTGCTAGACCATTTGAGTCAGGCTGAGCCAGCCCATGACAAAGAAATGCCAAGTTTCAGTGGCATGAGCAGTGAAGTTTGCTTTCTTGTTCTGGTGATGGTGGATGATATAGCTTCCTTCTGGTTGTCGTGCTATCCTGAACGTGTTGTCTGCAAGGCAGGAGATGCGGTAGCTCTTACCTGTTTGGGCTCAGGACCACTTACAGTCCATTGGTCAGAGTCATTCGGATGATCCTGCCCTAACCGCAAATCAGACTGGGAAATTCAGGAACTCCCATAGACCTTCAGCGGGTGCAGATGCGTCCCGCCACAGTTTCCTCATCTCTAAAGTTGATGGTTGGCCTGCATGACGTCTAAGAAGGCCCTGCTTTGCTCTAGTGTTCCAGGACTGTGTGAGCCAAAGGCTTGAAAGCTGGTGACCCTAGGCAGGTATTAGTGTCCAAGGTGATCACTTCCCTTCCTAAATAGCAATTTTATCTCCCATTCCTTCCCAGGATATCTCTGAGCTCTTTTCCTTCTTTAGCACTCCCTTGAGCTCCAGAGTCTCGAATATTTCCAGCCTGTGAGGTCAAATGGCCTCAAGTAACACCAGATCAATGCAACTTATTTTTTTTTCCTGAATGAATGAAATAGGACTTGGAGCAGGACAGTAATGAAGTCTTGACAGCCAGGCTGATGTCTACTTCTTTGCCACTTCTTTACTTCCGGCCTCTCTACAAGGAAGGAAGAAATAATAATTCTAAAAGATTCCCTCTCTTGATATCTCCTCTTTCTTTGTTTCTGCCCCCTTCCCTAGTGTGGTAAAATACACACTGATCACTGAGAAAACTATCAGCTGAGACACAGATGTGCGTGCAGCCAGGCACAATGGCGCACACCTGTGATGCCAGCTAAGCAGAGGGCTGAAGCAGAAAGATCATGAACTCAAGGCCAGCCTGGTGACTTAGTGAGACCCTCTTTCCAGATAAAGTACGAAGATATCCTATCCTTATAGAACATCTCAGTGTTAGCCTACTCACCAAGTGTATATGAGGCTCCAGGCCCAGTCCCCAGTATGGGAGTGTGTAACATATGCACATTTGAGAAACAATGCCTTATTTGGAAGAGTGGGGATGTGTCATAGGCTCCGTATTTATGTTCCTGCAAGGACATTTGACAAACTGTCTTTGATCTCAGGAGGAAGGGTTGAGACCCAGCCATGCCTGCCTGTGGTAGCATCATGTCACATGTTGTCACTCTGACCTCAGGCACACTCCAGTTGTGACAACTGGGCTTCTGCCTTCCCCTGGAGTCTGTACCAGCCTCCTGGATCTCTGTTCTTTCAGAAAAGGTCCTTCTGGTGGTCACCACAGCCACATTCATGGCCTCTGCAGGAATGTCTGAGGCCTATGGGCATTGCCATTATTTTAAAATCACCCCTGCCGTTCCTACCAGTTAGGCATCACCTCCACTGGGTCAAGGGCTATGGACTCCAAGTGGTTCCGTAGGCTCCCAGTGTTACTCGGCTGCTAGAAATTCTTGGACATTCCCTCTATTAAGAGGTGCCATCTAAGTCCCTCCCCTTGTGTGGGACCGTATAGCTTTGAAAGCACCCAGAAGGCGATGCTCTGTAACTTTTGGGGCTTGGTCATACAGCTTCTGTAGGGCTCTCCTGCAATGCATGTGGAGAACTCATATGCTCTGCAATGAGAAACCTGAGCCACAAGGACAGGCCACAAGCAGTTCTCTACACAGCAGTCCTGGGGGAATCGGGCTTCTGGCCCATTTCAAGCAGGCAGCAGACAGCGCATGAGGAAGTCTACAGATAGGTCCAGATTCCGCTGTTACTTTACCCTTCCCTGCCGACATAGAGGAAGAGGGGCGGTCCCTGCAGGGACCTCTCTAAATTTCTGCCTCTGTAACCCACGAGTAGGAGAAAACAGATGGTCTTCTACAGCACTAAATCTGAAGTCATTTATTGCAATGCCGTTGATAACTGGAAAACCACCGTGTTCTCCAGTCATCGATACAAATGTGGATGGAGCCAATCTGGCCCTTTAGTGACAAGGTAGAGGGTTCAGCAGCCACATCAACAGGAAAGACAACAGAAGAATGATTGGGAAATCGTGGGTGTTACAGAGGGAGCTAGGGAAGCACAATGAGGGTGGAGATGAGTCGGCTGGGTGATCAGAACCCAGTTTTTCCCAGCTGCTGGCCCAACACTCCTGGCCAAGGCCAGGCTGCTTTTGACCTCACCCCTTGCCCCATTCTTCAGCAGCTTCTACGCTTGTCATTCTGCTGTGTTCTCCTGGACACTCTGAGCTGCTCACACCCGTGGAGGCCTGCCACTCTGTGGCCGGCTGACGGGGAAACACACCTCTGCTGTTCTCTGTGGAAATCGATTCCTTACCAACTTCAAAGTTCCTTGTTATCGTTTGGTCTCCTCTGTAGGCTCAGTAATCCTCATTGGCACAATTACATTTACAACCCAGCCATCATGACTTCTCTTGGAATCACTCCAAGCATCTCTCCTAATTTTTAGGGCCCCTCTTTTATAACTAGAGACTAAGCCCTAAGTACATAGAGACCAAGGCCATGATTGTCCCTGGCTTTACTCTGCCTCTCTGCTGGGATTCCTGTTTATCAATCATCTGCATTTCTCACATGCCCCTGTTATTGGTTGTTTATAGAACACCAGCATGTCCCTTATCTCTGACCATCAGTCATCCTCAGTGATCTTGCTATTTCCACTGATTCAGGTGGAGCTGGGCCCGCTGTGGGCTTTATTTAGATCATCTTTATTGTACCTGTGTGTAGATTTTGTATGCAGGCCTTAGCACAGGTTGACTTATGGGTTTCCTTTTCAAAGGTCAGTGTGAAACAGGAAGTGTGACTAAGAGGCATCTTCCTCCATGAAACCTCATTTCATTATCTGGAAAAAGGCATCTGTCCCCCTCCCCTATGCACTTACTCATGGCTCAAACAGACACATTTCAAGACACCACATAGTTCCCGAAACACCAGAACGTGCAAACGGAGTCTGTGTGCAGTGAGCGGTTGGTTACTTGTCGGGCTCGCTCTGTCTGTGAACCCCTTCTCATGCCAACCCCTGCGCTAGTCATCATGTTCTTCAGAGAATCCAAAGACAAGCAGGTACTCGTGAGGTCTGGGAGGCCTATGGCTGATCAGCGGGGACTGCAGAGTCCAGGAGCAGCAGGCAGCGCTCTTCCCCGGAATGGGAAGTACGGTTATCTGCTGACTCCCAACCACAGAAACCCAGTTTGGTCATATTTCCTCCTTGAGCATCCAGGATCTTTGGGACAGTGGAACCAGGATCCTGGGCAATTTAGACTAAGGTTCCCTGTTGGGGGTCCCTCTAGGAGACTAGTTTCTGCCCTTGGATTTCCTGGTTTGTAATCTCTCTCTCTCTCTATTTCCTTCCTTCCTTCTTTCTTTCTTTTTCTTTCTTCTCTCTCTTTCTCTTTCTTTCTTCTCCTTCCTTTTCTTCTATAAAATAGAACGCTGCTATTTATCTCATAGGGTTATTATGAGGCAAAAATAAATGAATCTGTATGAAATCCAGAGAGCAGCCTTCCTGGGCAGCGGCACTGCCAATGTTAGATATTATTATTCTGGTGTGTTGCTTAGCTTTTTTCCATTCTATTCTACTTGAAAGGGATCTGGAACCAGGCACTGCCTTTGCTCTGAAAATGGCCACATTGAAGCTCCACCTTAGCCCTGGCTAGCCCCTCAACAGTCAGCTCTTTCTTCAGGGCTAAAAGAAATTATGTAGATGATCCAATGCAGTCAACACTTGCGTGTGTTTGTGTGGGCTGGGGGTCTTTTCAGTTATGACATGCAGCAGCAAGTCCACCTCTGCCATGGCCTATCTCAGAGCTGCGTGTAAGATCTGCTCCTCAAAGACTTTTTCAGTGTCTGTTCTGGCCACTGAAGCTCTTAATGGAAGTATGGACGGAGGGTCCAGAGCCAGGCCTCCATCTGCTTGAGCCACAGGCATGGAGGGAGCATGAGATGCTGGGAGTAGGGGCTACAGCCCAGTTCAAGAGTTCTGAGTGCCAGGCCGACTTTCCTTTCCTCTCAGTGCCTTTGCCGGGAAGTTTCTGGGGTTTAAGCATGAACCCTAAAAGATTCACAGACAGTTTTTGTGCTTTGGGTCACTTCATTTTGCACAGCAGTTTCCTAAAAGAAAAGAAATACAGCTTTGTCACAACAGCGGAAGGCTAGACGGCTGCAAGACGAGGCCGTGGGTCAGCAGGCTCTGCTACTACGGGGGAACTAGAGACATGGCTATGAGCATGAGCTCAAGGGCACCCTGTTGTGTGTATGTATGTTGTGTGTACTCCCAGGGCCAGTGTGAACCTTTGGGTTCTGTGTCAGACCCCCAACTGTCTGCGTATCTGGATCAGAACCCTCCTCTCTGGCAGGAGGGGAGAAGGTGTTTCCCAGGTGCAGAGACGATATTTGCAGTATTGTCTCAATGCAGGAGTGCTTTTTATTTTCTCCCTCAAATGTTCTTCATCAATGGCCGAGCAGTCCTTACCTCCAGGCACTGGGTGGATAGTGGCCATGATTGGCTGGCTTTGTAAGTGGAGGGGTTGATGGTTGCTTAGAAATCTATTCTATTCTTAAGGGGTCAGAATAATGTCTCAGTTCCTCATGAATTCATTAGAATTCCTTAGAATTCATTCCATCTGAAGACAAGCAGTGGACTAAACTTTTTATTGATTCCTAGCCGATGTCACTGAACTAAAATTCCCAAACAAAAACTTGTTTTTAGACCTTTGACATGGGGTTGTTGGATGGTTCCCACTTACCAGCCTACTATTTTGAAACATGATACCTTGGTCCTCCTAGTTCTTATTTTTGTTCCAGAGTTTCTTGTGCAGATATTGGAAGAAACAGCAGGGGGAGAAAAGTGGGTTCTGGCTTAGGGCCTTGAGGTGGGAAATGTAGACCATCATAGCTCTCCACATCTTTCCCCGCACCCTGAACACCTTCTAAGCTTGAGAAAAATGGCTGTCAGCTGCTTGGGCAGCTCCGGTGCAGCACTGGTTTTCTACAGCCCCTTGCTTCCAGTTCCTGGAATCCCGGTTCCATGAGGACGCGCAGAGGTGGGTGGGAGCCTCCTCCCTGCGGTCCACACTGCTCATCTTTCCCAGTTAGTTCCCTCGGGGGAACAAAACCTTATTTCTTTTCTTCCTTAGTTCCCAGGCACTGTCTGGAGGAAAACAGCTCCTTGGCAGCTCAGGGGTTAAACAGAAAACACTGGGTGGGGAGGGGACAAGCCAGACAGCTGCAGGGGCTCCTCAGAGCCCATTCTAGGCTAAACAGAGGCCCCAGCAACTCCTTGGAGACTTGAACCCTGGGCGATGGAATTTTCCCTTGTGTGGAGGCTATTGTCCTCTGGAAAGGGCCAGGGCCAGAGAAGGGCCTGGGGAGCACTGATCTCCCGAAATGGCAGCCAGGGAAACTCCTGAGAGCCCAAGGGCTCTGTCTCACCCAGCTGGGCTTGGGTGAAAAGGCAACTGGGGTGCAACCCACCCACCTCCTTTGGGAAAAAGGGGGGCATTGTAGGGAGGGGCGCTGCAAAGGTCTGGGCACCAGTTGTTGCCCTATTCCTCAGCTCTAACTAGTCAGTCACTGGAACAGAATAAAAGGCCCGGTTCCCTTGGCAACCAAAGGGTCTATGGTTTTTTTTCACAGAGTACAAGATGGGCTTGGAGGGAAAAAAAGGAGGTGGAATTAGGGGTGGGGAATGGAGGAGGGGGAAGACGGCCTATTTACTATAGATGTTTGAGTTTGACTCTCAAGGGAGGCTTTTGTAGGGTCTGGCCTGGGAAATATAGGATACCCCAAGTGTGGGGAATGAATGCTCTCAATGGTAGCTCAGTTCTGAGGCACCACTATGGCCCGTAATGGATGTGTGCGGACCTCTTGTGGACCTCAGGAGCGGCCCAGAGGACTTCACGCAGTGCTCCGTCTTCAGCGGTAACCAGGCAGGCCCTCTGGTCCAACCGGAGCCCCTGAAGGTGTTGAGCGAGGCTCGAGCCCATCAAGAACTATTTGTGAGGTTGAGATTAGAATAGCAGGCGCCTGTCTCCCGGCCTGATCTCACTGGACCAGACGAAGCTATTTTTAATATCAGGCAGAAGAGTTGTTGAAACGTGGACAAAGTGCAGAACCTGGCTAACTTCGTCTCAAGCACTAGGCTTTGTGAGGCGGCTTAAAAGCTGTCCACATAGTGCGCACAGGCATTTAGGCTCAGCGGAAAGAAAAATAAGGACAGGAGAGTTTGTTCCAGGATTTTGGGATGAGAGGGCCCAGCACGTCATCAGGAGACCAGAGGGAGGTATCTGGGACTCTTGGTGTGATGCTCTCTGAGACCTTCACCTGTGGGGGCTCCGTCTACAGTGTCTCTGAGAGGGTGGTATCTACCAAAGGAGACAAAGGGTGCGGAGTCCTTGAGAGGATGAGCGAGCAGTGTAAGTCAGTACAAGGTTTAGGACTGGGGACATAGCTCAGGAGGCGCAGTGCTAGCTAGCGAGCAGGAAGCCTGGATTTGATCTCCAGGACCACATGCGCTGGGTGTGATGGCCCAAGCCTGTAACCCCAGTACTCTGGTGGCAGAAACACATGGGGTCACCCTTGACCCCATGCCGGCTTGGGATATATGAGAACCTGTCTTAAAAAGGAAAAAAAAGTCAAAACTAAAATCAAACTTCTTGGTTTAGACAGCCAAGTTTTAGAGACAATATACTGGGCTCCTGGCTGCTTCTGGAAGCTTCTGCTTCTATCTGAGGCCCTGGAAGCAGAGGTTGGGTGTGGAAGGTCCTTGTGACTTTCTGAGAGGTGGCTGGGGCCATCACTGTGAAGTACTTCCTCTTGCACACCAGGTCAGGGTGGGCACCGTTTGAAAGACACAATTTGAGGAAACCTAGAGGGTGGATTCTGAGCTGAGGAAACACCTGGGTGTCAGGGTCCTGATAAGGAAGCAGTCCTGAGGGGCCACCGCAGCTGCTCTGTGTGCGTGACCTATGGCCAATCAGACTGCAACCTGCTTTAATGATTGCCATCAAATAATAATAATCCTGGGCAGATCAAGGGCTCACACATCACCTAGTTAATGTACTCGTCTGTTTGGAAAACACACCGAGAATGACATCCTAGGGGAAAGAAATTTAGCAGGAGGGTAAAAGGTCATCTTGGCTCACTCATGAGCACATGCCTCTTGTAACTTGTGTGCGGATGAGAAGTCTGGGTGGGTTAACTCACTTGAGCAAGGTCACACAGCTAGAGGTGGGGAGAACTGGGTTGGGAATTCTTTCTGATGATCTCAGATCTGTATAAGAGCCTATTGTCAATCACAAAGGGCTTCCAAACGTGAAATCGCCCTTGCTCCTCCAAACTGCTTATTAAGGCAAGCTATTCCCATCGACAGCCGCAGCAGCTGAAGGTCATTGGGTATGGATCACAAGACCAGTGTGTGGTAAAGCTCTGTCTGCTGTGGGGCTTGGTTCCTGGTTTCTGATTCTATGCTCATAGGTCCGAGAACGGTTGCTCGTCCCCCAATCACTTGTTTATGTGTTCATTCAGACATCCAGCTAGTATTTGCTAGGAACCTAACATGCGAAAAACACTGGGGTAAGGGAAAACGAGTTAAGTCCACTCTCCAGCAATCAGTACAAGTTTTCGGATTCCAGTGTGTCAACCAACGTGGTTCCCTTCCGGAAACCGCTATACTTTTAATCAGGGGACGAACACATTAAGAAAAGTTCATCAAAAATGTCCCCAGGTCACTTTACTCTGTAAGACTCACAGAGTAATTCAGCAAGCTTTGGCTGGACTTATAGTGACCCCCGCCCCCAGCGGGACACTTTTCGCACCTGGAGGCCAAGGCTTCCTCTGGCTGTCCACATTTGCACACCACCCAAGCCCAGCCTGCATGCCTGTCTCCCTGCATCCCCACGCTCTCAATTGTGATGGCCCTCCCATGGCCAGCTTCCTCCCCATTTCTGATTTCATGACCCAGCTAGGACAGGGTTAAAACATTAATCTGATGTCTAAGCTCATGCGGGCCAGGGTTAGTGTTTATGCTGCTCATCTTCCTGCTCACCCATCTGCACAGGGTTGCAGCCCAATTTTTGGTAGGAGCAGGGGCTGGGGGGGAGGGGGGAAACTCCAGCTCACAAAAAATGGCACGGAGACTTATTATTGGTTATAAAACCTCAACCTATAGCTTAGGCTTGTCCTACTAGCTCTTATAACTTAAATCAACCCATTTCTATTCATCTACCTGGTGCCATGTGACTCATGGCTTTTATCTCTCCTCTTGCATCCAGCGTGTGACAACCCTGCCTTTCTTCTTCCCCGAGACCTCTCTGTCCCCAGAAGTCTCACCTAACCTCTTCCTGCCTAGCTATTGGTCATTCAGCTCTTCATTAAACCCATCACAGTGACACATCTTCACACAGTGTAAAGGAATGCTCGGTGACACAGATCATGCGTTAAACATAATTTTTTTTCACATGGAACGACCACAGGGAAGACCCGTGACAGATGAAACCACAGTCTGTACACAGAGTGAGAAGCTCCTGAAAGCGAGAGGGCATGGCTGTTGCCCTAGAAAAGCTGGCAGACTGGTCAGTTGTTGTAGGTGGGACCCTTTGACCCGTGTCCTTCAACAGTCAGTGGTCTTCATCACAGACCCAGCATTCATTAAGTCCTGGGGTCCAACTGTATGGTGAAGGGAGGCCAAGGAGTCCCTACAAGGAAAATGGAGATGCTAAAGGATTGCCAGGCTGTTTGAGGGGGTGGCTCGACTCACACGTCTCTTCAACGAAGTCATGTGGAGTGCTTTCTTGTGCTGTGACGTCGTACTGGCTTATGTGGAGCCTCGGGTTGGAGGTGGGGACCAGGAAGAGGCTTTCTCAGCTTGGGGGACATGCTCTGGGAGAGAAAGTTTTCCTGTCAAAAATTAAGTTGTTGTGTTTGCGTTTATTACGAAGAAGTAATAACTTTTATTGCAATTAAAATTCAGTGGAATGTCCCCTTGGCTCTTGTCTGGCAAGGCTGCCTCCTAGGCGTTTAACCCCAAGCTCTGTGAACTTTTTTTCATTTTCTTCCAGTAGGAATTACCTTGGTGGAGAGTTTTAAGGTTGATTATCTTCCGTGTGGAACAGCACCAGGGTTGGTTTTTACTTCTCTCCCCTTCTCACACATTTCAGAAAATGGAATTGTTTGTTCGACACTTTCTCTTTAATTCTACCGAGGCTGATGTTTGACATTTGGACTCTGAAATAGGAATATGCTAAGCACACTAGAAAATTTTTTTTATAGCCAAATTACACATACCTCTGATCTCTTTGGTTGCCTTCCCTCGGGTTTGTTGATAAAGATTTCTGGGTGTATAACAACCACTGATGCTACCAATCCAGGTGTGAAAATCCAAGGAAATTATGTATTGGTACGGAAAGTGAGGCAGGCCCAGCTACTTTCCTGTTAATGTTCGTGTTAGTCAAGACTTCCGTGTGTTCAGCAAACACAAAATCAGTAAGGGCCATGGAGCAGCCTATGCTCATGTGATAGAATCTCTGAAGTCTGCATATTTTGCTTTTCTTGTCTTGATTTGTATGTATATATGATTTGCTTTATTAGTTTAATAGCAAGCCAGCAAAGGAATTGAGAGATGGGTGAGGGAGATCCAATGAGAAAAACCATAATATGGTCTTGATAATGCTTTCATTACCAGAGGAAGCACAGTGAAGGCAGTGGCTGTGTTAGGAGGATGAAGTTATATTTTAATTTTCATTTATTTTTCTTAGTCATTTTCCTTTTGTTTGTTTTTTGAGTATAGACCTGACCATCCTGGAACTAGCTGTGTAGACCAGGCTGGTCTCAAACTTACGGAGGGAGATCCACCTGCTTCTGTCTCCCAAGTACTAGGATTAAAGGTGTGAGCCACCACTGCCGGACTTTCATAGTCTTTTGAAGAAAGATTTTAAAAGTATGTGTATGTGTGTGTGTGCACCTCTGTGTGAGTTTATGTGCGTCATGTGTGGTCCTCGGAGGCCAAAAGAGAACACTGGGTCCCCAGAAACTGGATGTGGGTACTGGGAAACGAACTCTGGTCCTCTGCAAGAACAGCAAGTACTCTTACCTGCTCAGTTAAAGCTGCTTTTGAGACAAGGTTTCACCTTCAACTCTGTAGCCTCTTGTCTCAGTCTCTGAAGAGCTGGGATCACAGGTCTGCATCACAGTATATTTCAGAATGGCAACTTTTCTTAGTATTTTTGGTTGCCAAACTTTATGTGGTACAGTAGTCTAATTTAAAAATGAAAAAAGAGGTTTTAAAGGGCTCTATATTTTATTTCCGTTAAATGGGAGTTCCCAGCCTTGTATGGAGGATGGAGTACAAAGGGATGGAGTACCAGAGATTCCACATTTAGGCAATAGGATCACCTGAACTAATGGATTAGGGGACAGCTTAGGCACCATCTTAAAATAAATAATAATAATAAAAAGCAAGGTCTTGCTTTTAAAATACAACCGGTTATAGAAAGAAAATATGGCATTATAAAATTATCCAAATGTGTAATGTGTAATGGCTTTTCAAATTTCTTGTTTCTGTTTCCTGAGTAGCATTTCCATGGTGACGTGGTGGATGGAAGTGATGCTGGAATCCAGCTGTACCTGCATGAATCCCAGGTCCTTTCCATAGCACAGCAATGTTTAACAGTTACATTTTATGGGACTGCAACTGGTTCAGAATCCCAACAGCCAGAGTCCCGTGGATCCCAGCACTCTACCACTGAACTGTTTCTCTGCTCTGAAATCTACTCCTGCCAGCCTGCAGAATCACCGATTTTTCTTCTACACAAAATCCCTGAGCTTAAGAATGAATCAGGGAGGAGACACAGATGACACAATAATAGGCAGTGTTTCCTGGAACCCTGTGCCACGCACTAGGATGAAACGTCAAACTAACCTGGCCATCATCCCGGGGTAGGTTACAGACCATATTAGAGATGAGAAAAATGGAGATTTGGGGGCCTTCAGATCCCACAGCTCATACATGTGGAGAAGACAGAGATTAGAAGCCTAGAGAGGTGTGAGAGGTTTTACTGGAGGCTGACATCAGTCCCTCTTGAGGGCTGTAACGCCAGCATTTCCCACCTGTCTTTGCAGGAGCCTTAAAAGAAGAGAATATCAAGGACTGCTTAGGTTGAATCATCTTCCTTAGATGACCTCACCCTTTAGAAGCCCACAATTAAGCAGAGAGGCAGCTTCTGGAGGAGCAACACATTCCAGATCTTTCCAACACACTTGGGTAACCTGCCCGTTCCCTGGCAGCCCTTAGGGAACTTTGTAGTGGTGTTTGTGTTATGAAGGCTGCAGAGGAAATCTTCATATCGTCCTTGCTCTTGGGGAGGACCTTTCCCCCCCTAGTATACAGGGTAGCTAGCACACATTCCTGACTGCCTCTCCCACGGTCTTGCTGGGATAGCTAGGAGGGAGGAGGAGAGCCAGAGGATGGGCTCCACCATAACCAGGGACCATCCAGGGAAGAAATCGCCCCCCCTCTTCAAAACAAGGGTTGATCATTTCCAGTCCCAGCTGGAACTGGGTTTCTCTGGGAACACATTCACTGAAGAGATACCTGGCTCTCTCACAACTTCCTTTCAGAAGTGTGTCCCCAGGGTTTCGTCATACTCACAGGGCCTTCTACATCAGTGGGGCTTCTGGTCAAAGGTTAGTGTCTAGGTTGAGGACTTAGCAACAGTTACTGGCATTTCATAACCATTCCCCTAGTGTTGTGATCGGGTGTCTATTATATCCAGAAATTATTTTACTGTGCAATTTAAAAAGAAATAGGATAGTTTGACTCTATAATGCATTTTTATCCTTTGTGCATTTGCACAGGGATATAAAAAGAGATCCTGTCTTGAAAAACCAAAGCAAACAAACAAACAACAATAAAAAAGAAATTGGAAAGAAAAACATCTATGGCACTTCAACTTGCTATACCTTTTCTCAGAGAGACCCAATATTATTATTTTTAACTGGTATAATAATAATTATTATTATTATTTGTTTTTTCAAGACAGGGTTTCTCTCTGTAACAGTCCTGGTTGTCCCAGAACTCATTTTGTAGATCAGGCTGGCCTCAAACTCACAGAGATCCATTTGACTCTGACTCCCAAGTGCTGGGATTAAAGGCATGTACCATTCCATTCCACACAAATTGGCTTTATCATGATATAGAGTTCCCTTCAAGGAATTAAAAATGGAGGCAAGAGTATTGCTGAGTTCTGGGCCAGCCTAGGCTGTAGGGTGAGACCTTGACATAGAAAAAAATAAAATTTACATATATCTCTGTAACTCTGTGACAGGCATTAACCTGTTTAATAGATAAGAAAAGATGGCCCGGGAGTGTCAGAGGAGGCCCTAGTAACTGACCTTCCCATGAGTGGTAAGCAACTGGAACCTGGGCCCGTCTCCACTGTGAAGAGTGACCAGCTGTATAGATGGAGCTTGTACTTCAGGGGTTCCTTTTCCTCCAATTAGCATAGTTGGGGGCTGTGACTCTGATGAATGTTCCTTCAGGTGCTGGCAGGGCAGAGTCTCTGGCGATCTCTTCTCCAGGTGCAAGCTCCACCTATACTGATTGGAAGAAAAGATGGGTAAACAACAAGGTAAGAATACACTCAACAACATAAAGAACTATAGGACACCACCAGAAACTAAACAACAAGGTAAGAATACACTCAACAACATAAAGAGCAATATGACACCACCAGAAACTAGTGGTTCTACAACAGCAAGATCTGAACACCCCTACGCAGATGAAGCAGAAGAAAACAACCTTAAAAACAACCTCAGGAAAATGATTGAGGCACTTAGAGAGGAAATGAGACATTCCCTTAAAGAAGTGGAGGAAAACACAAACAAAAAGTTGGAAAAAAAATCAACAAATCCCTTAAATAAAATCAAGAAAAAGCAATCAAAAAGTGAAAGAAACAATTTAAGACTTGAAAACTGAAATAGAGACAATAAAGAAAACAC
>LOJH01029178.1:0-17508 GCA_001685095.1 Ellobius talpinus | reverse complement strand
ATTGGCCAGTAGCCAGGCAGGAAGTATAGGTGGGACAACCAGACAGGATGTAGAATTGGGGCAAGGAGAACAGGAGTATTCTGGGAAGAAGGAAAACCCATTGCTCCCCAGTCCTGTCCAGACACCAAAGAAGGAAGATGTAACCTGCCCCGCTGAAAAAGGTACCAAGCCTAACATATACTAGAATAATGGGCTAATATAAGAAGCCTAAGCTAATGGGCCAATCAGTTTATAACTTATGTAAACCTCTGTGTGATTTTCTTTGGGGCTAAATGGCTGTGGGGCCTGGTGGGAGGACAGAAACCAGGCAGGATAGAAAACTCAGTCAACAATTAAGATTTGATAATTAATTATATATCAGTATTGAGAAAGTAAAGAGCAAACAAAAGTCAGTTTATCTCTTCCTAGATTGTGTGAATGGCTAAATGGTTATATCAAATCAAACTAGGAATTTTTGGTCAGGGAGGTCCTAGAGGCCTTGTAAATAAAATGGCTATTGCTCTCGGTTACTCACCAGATCTACAAGGTAGAGCTTCCAGCCACTTTGGTTGCAGAACTCTATACTGGCCTAGACGTTTCCTCCATGTTGGCTAGCTTTCAAATCGATGGAAGGTCCTATGCAGGCTGCTTGGGGAGAAAAGTAAACAAAAGAAGTGGACACTACCTATTACAACACCGGACCTCTAGGCAGAGGATACCCACTGGTATAATAGTGGCATGAATGTTGCTGAGGTAGTTGTTTTCTGATCAGCTTTGAGGCTTGCTCCTTAGAAGTTCAGGGCTGGAGAGGTCTTATGACCTAGGGGCCATTTTACTATTGTTGTTATGCTAAATGGACTTGCTGTATAACTGCCTTCTAAACATGCGTGTTTGTCCCCATAGATTAGTGCAGTTCTCAGCTTTCTCAGAACTTCTTTTTTTAAATTTTTTTAAAATTTTTTTCAGTGGGCCATGATAGACTTAAGAGTAGCAATTGGTCAGACTAATGAGGATAAGTGCTTATTGAGTACTCAGCCCTAAATCTGACATCTACTTCATGCCCTCAAAGGCCCAGAGAACTTGGTAGAATAGGAGGCAGGAGAAAAAATGTGACGAGTAGCTACGAAGTGCTACAAGACGCTGTCTTCTAGATGTGATGTGACCATGACACTCACGAAGGCACTGTATATGTGACTGCCTGCACAAGACCATCTTACAGTTTGGCCTATCAGCATTTTACCAAGGATGGGAAAGGGGCTCATCAAACCCAAATCTTCAACAAACTGTTTTCAGTTAATGGTTGTTAGGGAAAAGGATGTTGTATTCTTCAGCGATATAGTCACTGATTAGCTATCCATGCTCCAGTAATTAATGTGCTCTTAATGCTCATACAGCAAGTTTATTAATTCATTGTGTCCTCCCTAACACATAAACAGGCACATGCACAAACCAATCCAACCAACCAACCAAACAAAGAAACCCATGGAAGTAAAAGGGAGACAAGTTTGGAAGAAGGGTTTCAGGGGGAAATGGAAGTGTAGAGGAAGAAAAAATGGCAGAGGCAAATTGGCCCAAATCCATTATGTACATGCTGTGGAATAATCTTTTTGTACACTGTGAAGATTTGTCACTTGGATTGGTTTTATAAAGAAGCTGACTGGCCAGTAGCTGAATAGGATAAGGTTCGGTGGGAAAGCAAAAACTGAGACTGCTGGGAGAAAGAAAGGTGGAGCTGGGGAGTCACCAGCAGATGCAGAGAGAAGCAAGATGGGCATGCTGTACTGAGCAAAGGTATCTATCATGCCACGTGGCAAAGTATAGATAAGAAATATGGGTTAATTTAAATGTAAGGACTATCTAGTAATAAGCCTAAGCTGTCGGACGAGTATTTCCGATTAATATTAAGTTTCTGAGTGATTATTTGGGAGCAACTGCCAGCACAGGAAAAATCTGCCTACACATTCATGCATAAAATTATCAAACTGTAAGATAAGTAGTTAAAAAGAAACCAATCCAAACAAAATAGAAGCAGGAGGATGGTGGTCCAAGTGGGAGTGAAAGGTTGGAGAATCTGGAACACATTTAATCTGAGGTATCCACAGGCTACCTGAGGTGTTCAAGGTAGGTATTATGACAGAGTTGGGAAAGACATCTGAAATAAAGATGTAGATACTCTCCGATAAACTGATGAGGTAAATGAGGTCATGCAATTTATGAAGGAATGCAAGAGGAAGAGAGAGAGAGAGGAGAGAGAGAGAACGCTTTTAACAGCGCTAAAGGACACTTCAGAGTTGGCATGTTATGAGCAAAAGGAACAGAAGCGTTTCCTAGAGAGTCAGAAATTAAAATTGAGCATGACAGCTGTACAGAAGATTTTGAGGTGGAACAGGTTGTTTACACTTGATCTTAGCCAAAAGGCTAAGAAGAGATGGAAGGGGCTGTTGTTTACATGTCATTTGATGACAGGAGGAAAAGTAGAAGAAAAAAATAAAGCATATTGAGTTTAGCCTCCAGGATAGGATTAGCTATCCCAGTGGAATGTTAGGGGTAGGTTGTACTGGGGGTGGGGGGGATAAAAACCTCTTTGTGAAAAACTCTTGTTGAGAAGAATGTAAGATTCTGAGGTGAGATAGAGGGCCAAGGAAAGTTGTTTATTCTGTATTCGTTTTGCTTGTTTGTTTTTATTCTTTTTGGACAGTGGAAGGTTCTGAGTCATATTTCAATGGTCTGGGAGTATTTACCCAGCAGAGAACCATGAGCTTGTGTGTCAAATCCTGTTCCCTACACCAACAGAACAGAGGTATTTTACGGAATGAGATCAAAGAGAAAAAGAAAAGAAATCACAAACATCAAGCTTGGCTTGGAAGGTGAGAACATGACCAGAAAACATATTGCTGTAATAATGTGGATAAATCTTTCCCCTGGAGTAATTTTTTTTTGCTCAGAACTTCAAATAAATCTTTGGTCATTTGTAGAGCCATTAATTCTTTCCTGTGAGGTTTGTGGCTCTTAATGTGGTTAATAGCCCAAATATTTATTTAGCATAGATAGCAGTTCAGCATTACGTGTGTTAAATGTGCCCAGAGAAAGTGTGATCTCATGCTTGCATTACCCAGATGTCCAGCATCATCTCCACACAGAAGCAAGCGTGTACCTCTAAAAATAGCTCAGATTCTCAGCTCTCGAAAATGAAATTAACACAGGTTGCTACATGTCTTTATTGAAATCCAATGCTTGATATGCCATAGGAGTGAAATAAAATTCCTCACTGGAAAATTTATGATCAGAATACCGCTGAAGAGATCCTGGTTCCTCCCTCCCCTTTTAACTGATTAATTTTTTTTTCGAGACAGGGTTTCTCTGTGTAGCTTTGGAGCCTGTCCTGGATCTTGCTCTGTAGACCATGCTGGCCTTGAACTCTGAGAGATCCATCTGCCTCTGCCTCCCAAGTGCTGGATTAAAGACATGCACCACCACTGCCTGGCATCCCCTCTCTTTTTTTATATACTATGAAATAGGGACAGAGTAGTAGAGCAGAAACAGAAACATTCAAAAGCACATGCTACAAAGAACACAATACAAGCAGACAGGATGTTTAGAACCTAAAACATGCTTATGCACACTTTTCTCCTAGTTCTGCCCAAACAAACCCAGGAGTTGTGATACACACATAAGACAACCTGGATGACAGAATGGAATCATTAATAATGGTGAACATTCCTTGAAATAATTAGGAGTAAATTAGATATGTTTTGTCTAAGTTATTGTTATATTGCAGTGAAGAGACACCATGACCAAGGCACTTATAAAAGAAAGCACTTAATTTGAGGCTTGTTAACACTTTCAGGGAATCAGTCCATAACCACCATGGAAGGGAGCATGGCAGTGGACAAGTAGGCATTGCACTGGAGCAGTAACCAAGAGATTACACTTGTTACCAACTTACAAGGTAGAGCCAGAGAAAGAAAGACTGGGCCTGATGTGGACATTAGAAACCTCAAAGCCAATTCACAGTGACACACTTCCCCTTACAAGGCTTTAACTCCTAATCCTTCTCCAAACAAGCCACCAAATAGGGACCAAGCATTGAATATATGAGCCTATGGGGGCCATTCTCATTCAAACCACCACAGTATTAATGGCATAGATGGAGGTTAAAATATTCCTGAAGCTTAAAAATGTGTGGACAGTTCTACACCCATGCATTTATGAACAGCACTTACTGAACTCAGCAGGTTATGAAAAAGAGCATGATATTGACAAGGGAACATGATCTAGATGGTCTGTAGAAGGTGGAGAGGAGTGTATGTGTGGGGGGTTGATACGCTCAAATTACATTGTTTACCTGAATCAAATTCTCAGAGAATGAATTTGAAATTTTAAATATACAATGAAGCAAAAGTAGTCTGATACATAAAAGATTTGCATGCACATTTTAAGGAACAACCAAAGTAATAATTTATAAGGTTGGGATATGTAAATGGATGCATTTCAACACTTAGACTGTCTTGGTGAAATGAGAGGGGAAAGAAAGTATGTTCAAGGAGCTGCTGATAAGGAACTGTGAAATGAAGTACAGTGAGGACTGCTATATGATCATGTATCATGAATTTAAACTGTATTGAAACAGATCCAGGTACTACCATCTAAATGAGATTAAGAAAAGCATAAACAATTACTAAATAGGTCTATAGTGATACAACACCCTATCTCAAAAAGAAAACTAGACAGTATCTGAGGAGCAATACTTGAGTTTCACCTCCAGCTTCCATAAATATGTGCACCCATGTTCTCTCACACATGTACCCATGTGCTCCCCACAAATGCACACTACATGCTCACACATGTGCATACACACAAAAAATATATGAGATAAATAAATAGGCTATTAAAACTGTGTAGAAGACCCACTAACATGTACATGTAAATTTAAGATGGCGCAGGCTGCCTCTCTTGCACCTGTTCAGATGAACAAGGCATGCAACAGTCTTCCCTCTGGATTACTATCGATTGACTGGCCTCTCCACAGTAGTTCCAAAAGTCACATAGGCAGAAAGGTCATAAAGGGTACAAAATAAGATTCTGAATAAAGTCACGCTTTAGAGAAAGAACAGGAAATTTGGGAGAAGGGATAAAATAAAAAATATCAGTAGGCTAATAAAAACCTCAAGAGATGGATCAATTTTGTTGAGCTCATTTTGAGGCTTCATTCATATATTGTAAAATATTTTTAAGAGACAAAGACAGAGACATTGCTAATTAATAAATACAGACCATCTTTACACGGGTCTTTTTTTTTACTAAATTAATATTTTATACTTGGATTGGATGTCAATCTTGACCTGATGACGCTCTGACTTTGCACAGAACAAAAGAAGGTCAAAAGCAACCTCCACATGAAAGTTTTATATTCTGACAGCACAAAGGAGTGAAATACTTTCTCATCAGAAATAGCAGTTGTCTGGGAGGTTCTTTTATTCTTTCATCAGCACATAGTAAATTGAGTCTTTTCAACAGTAATGCAATTGGGAACTTTAAAGATAATTAAGAAACATAAAATATGTCAGTCTTCTCAAACATAGTTGGAATATGAGTTTTAATCTCTCTCTTTCAGGAACATTAGCATAAATTTAGGTCTATGCTCTCATAACTTAAAAAACACCTGTCATTTAATTATATATATTTTTATATCAAGAAAATATCTAATAACTATGTATAGAAAAATAGAATGCTGGGGTTTTTATAAATATTTAATAAGAGCTGTACTAGGAATATATTGCTGATACATGAGCAGAAATATTTTAATAGGTTGAAATAATATAGCAAAACATTCGAAGAGGTGACAAAGGAAATTCTATAATAAATCTTGGGCTTGAGTAGTTGTGGTATAAATGTGAGAATTTAACTTTTTCCTGAATGCCTTAGAGGCCTTAGACAACATAGAAGGACCAGAGTGTCTGTTAGTACCTACAGGGTGTCTGGCAGCTAGATTGATTGTGGTACAGCACTATTTGTACCAAAACCTGCAACACCTACTGTGGTAACTGTCGACTCCATGAGATTTCTGACAGCCCACCACCCCAATTGAGATACTCTAAGAAAAGACATACAGTTTATACAGCTTCATGGCAGTTATGATGCTTGCCTCAAACCCACATTTCATAACAATTCAATTTGTTCTTGAGAGACTTTCCCAATTTAAAGGTGTCGAATGCTAGAAACACATTTAATTCCTCTTAAAGGTCCTGGGTACCTTCAAGATCTAGAGGAGCAAACAGTGAGTACCTGTCCATCTCCACTGGGTTTCTGCACAATGGACCTCATTATCAGAGTGCTTAGTTAGCACCAAAAGTCTCCTAAGGATCCAGCATCATTTCACACATGAGACTACTAATAGCTCACAGATCCTACATAACACACAAAGCAGATCCCTGCTGCCACTATCCTTAACTTGTAAATGCACAGTGGTCTAAAATACAGGGAAATGCTTACTCTCACCAGGACATCTGATCAAAACTAGCGTATTTTTGAAATACTGAGACTAATCCAAAATTGCCAGTTAAATATATAGGCTTTAAGCCACTCCAACATATAAGGATTTCATGTACATTAATATAAATAGCTGAAATATAAATTAGAATATTATTTGGTGATACATGCAGACAGTGAAGTTCACCTATCAACGTTAAAAGACCAAAGCAGTTTTCCCCAATTAAGATGAGTAGAGAACATGACTCTTTCATCTGTGGCACTCCATGGAAGACTGGGGTGGGGACATTCTCTGGTTCATGAGAACTCTCCTCTCTCAGGAAAGAATGTCCTTTTTATTTATTTATTTATTTATTTTTAAAAAAAGACATTGAGTTAGGAGGATATATGCTGGAAATATTATGGGAGAGTTTTGGGGGAGTGGAAGGTAGATAACATTTCATTGTATGCATGTATGAAATTCTCAATAATAAAATTCTTTTTCAAAATGAGGACTTGAATGGAAAGGCTTGGGAGATGGCTCAGTTGAAGTGTTCATCATACAAGCATGAGGACCTTAGTCCAATCACCAGAAACCACACGAAAAGCCAGATGAGGACTTGAATTCAATCCCCATAACTCATGTTTAAAAACAAATCCAACCAAACAAAAACCAAGCAAGACAAAAAAAGAGTCTAAATATGTTAACCTGTATTTATATGCCCAGTCCTGGGGAATTAAAGGTAGCGAGATTCCTGAATCTCGCTGTCCAGCTAGCATAGTTTAATTCATTAGCTCCAAGTGAATGACCTTGTTTTATAACAAGGTGAAAAGAACCTGAATAACAATATTGGACCTCCAAACACCTGTGTGTACACATGTGCACGCGCACACACAGACACACACATACACACACACAATTTAACCAGAAAACACCTTAGTGTTTACTACCTTCCCAACTTGAGTACACATCTGAAATTTAAGTCCAACTTTGTCATTAATTAGGTATGTTACTCCATATTCGAAGATGTTGAAGGCTCTTCATCCTTTTCAATTTTATCTGTTTCCTTTCTTAAGTTAAATGTAATTGTTACCTAATTCAGTTGATAAATGTATTTTAAGCATATAGAGCATGCTAACTATTTGCTAAATGTTGAAATGCAAAGACAGAAAGCTACAAAGTACATTTTATACATCTATCCAAATGCCCATTTAGTAAGTGCTATTTTAACAGCACAAAAAGTATTAAAGAAAGAGAAGTAATTAATTATAGAAAATAGAAAAAAATATTTCACTGAAAGCATTTTTTGTATGTTATACCTTGAAGAATGGATTCTTTCCTGTGGATTGAGATATAGAGAAAAATGTTCTCTATGTCACTTCAAATTCTATAATTTCATAAAATAGTAACAGAAATCTTGACCATTAAGTAACAATTGAAGAAACACTGCTACTACTAGAAATAATGAAAATCTTAAAATGTACTTGAGCATTAAAGGTCAAAAATCTGAAACCTGGAAGTCCTTGGTTCACTGTTGTCAGCTATTACGGTCAAAGAAAAGACCATTTAACATCTCAACTCTTTTTATTTTCCATTTGTATTTCATGAGGATTTTGGATGGCAAGCAGTGTGCTGGTTATTTTCTCTTGCCAGCTTAACTTGACCTAGTGTCATCTGGGTGGAGGGAATCTCAGTTGAGGAATTGTCTCAATTAGATTGGCATGTGGCCATGTCTGTAAGAAACTGTCTCCATCTGTGTTGAAGGGCCCAGCCCACTGTGGCACTATCCCTAGGTAGGTAGGTCTGGGTTATATAAGAAAGTTTGCTAAATAAGAGCCAAATACAAAGCCAGTGATCAGTGATCAGCCTTTCTTCATGGCCTCTGTTCTAGGTTCTTTTTTCATTTTCTATTTTTTTAATTTCTTTTCTTTCTTTCTTTTTTATTTTTATTTTTATTTTGGTTTTCTTCTAGACAAGGTTTCTCTGTAGCTTTGAAGCTTTGGAGCCTATCCTGGAACTAGCTCTTGTAGACCAGGCTGGCCTCAAACTNCTGCCTGCCTCTGCTTCCAGAGTGCTGGGATTAAAGGCGTGCACCACCACCGCCGGGCTTGTTCTAGTTTTCTATCCTGAGTTGCTGCCTTTACTTCCTTCAGTGATGGACTGATACCTGGAAGTGGAAACTGAAATAAACCCTTTCCTTGATCAAGTTGCAGAATGTTCATCAAAGCAATGGGAAACAAACTAAGACAGGATCTAAAGCCAACTTGAAGTGTATACCAGAAATTGGGAATACGACTAAGCTCAGGGACAGGAGGAAACCTTGGACAGAAGGATAGAATCAGACTACTTTCTCTAAATTGTTCACCATGGTTCCATTTTCTTGATCTAAGTCTTTGTATTTGATGGCAACCTCAGCTAACTCTCAGTTAACAACTTCTGTCCTTCCTCCTATTGTGCTCCAGACTCTTCCTCCCAGCTCCAATAAAAATTTGGTGGCTTCAGCCATTTTCTTTCTGTTAGAACAGTCAACTGAGAGCTAGAAGAATGGAAATATCTGTTTTTCTCATGAGCACTATAGACCAGAAGAGAACATGGTGTAAGAACCTATGTGTGGAACCTATGTCTCCTTTTCCTTGTGAGAAAGACTTTCTAATTCTTAGTCTGCAGAAATTTTGCTATTACTGGATTACTGGACATAACTATGATCAGTACAGAGTCACATTACATATTTAAATCCTCAATTAAATATTCAAAAATTTATCAGTTACATTTTTGTTACTGTGACCAAATACGTGAGAAATGACTTGAGGAAGTGAAGGTTTATTCTGGCTCATGGCTTGACTGTTCATTTTATTGTGGCAAGGACATAACAGCAACAGGAACAAGAAGCAGCTGGTCACATTGCATCTTCAGTCAGGAAGCAGAGAGATTTGTGTTGGTCCTCAGGTCACTGTCTCCCTTGGATTCAGTCAGAACTCTAGTTTAAGGAGTGGGACCACCTCCATTTATGCTGCATCTTCTCGCTTTTGTCAATCCAACCTAGAAATTCCCTTACAGAAATATCCAGAAGCTTGTCTTGCAGGTAATTCCATGTTCTGTCAAGTTGAAAATATCAATTTCCCCAGTAGTATTTTAGAATTATTACTGCCTTCATAGAAGATTCTATTGGAATGACATTACCAAAAGTCAGGGAGTTTACATTTCTTGGAAGAATAGGAGGAAGTAATGGACTAACAAAGTAATATTTGTTATTTACACCTGCTGTTAGAGCATCTCATTCTCAAAATCATTTTGGAGTAAGAACAGAAAATGTAGTAGAATTTAAAAGTGCTAATGGGAAGGAAAAATGAAGACAACTAAAACAAGGTCACAAAAGATGTGAACAATCACCCATTTATCTCTATTTTATAATGTAGCATTTAAAGAAATGTATCCCTATATTTTTTTCTTTGGTGGTCTCAAGGCAGTAGTCACTGGTTTAGTCAGGGAAAATTCGGAAGTCTTCCACTGGAGTGATCCTCACTGTTGTAGGTTTATGGGAAGGATGAAAAAAGTTAATTAAATACCTACTTTATTTTAATACATCACTAATTATGGAATTTTCATTTTATACATTTCTCAACATTGTTAACCAAAATCTGACAGACAGCTAAAAGAAGAAAGGTTTTCTTGGCCTCATGTTGTCAAAGGACCTATGTCCATCTTGGTGTGGAAGGTGAGGCCATGGGAACTTGTCAGGCCATGGAAGAGAATGTGTTAGATACTCTTCACACCTGGGGGAAACCAAGCCAGAACAACACTTAGGTATCATCCAGACTCACCCCCAGTGACCTACTTCTGAAAGTTAGGCCAGAGGCCCAGAGTTTCCACAGCCCCCTAATAGCATCACTACCTGGGAAATATGTCAAAGACTCATAGGAGGCACTTAATATTCAAATAATGACATCCCGGCACAATTTACATAATTTGACCCAGCAGATTTTCTTAGACAAAGGTATTTGTTGTTTTAGATTCAGTTTTGTGCTTCTTTCTCCTAAAGTAGTCTGGTCAAGTGGTTGCACTCAGAGGAAGAAGAGAACCCACAGAGCACTCAGTGGCTAACTGGCTGCAAGTGAAATATTAGCCCAGCCGACATCAAGACTCAGGTTTCTGGACGCATAGCCATGGCTTGCTGTCTGGCTTGGTTGTGGACTGGTGGTCTCCTTAGCTATCTCAGCGTCACTAGAGTGTAAGCTCTGTAGCAGTAGGGATCTTTTCTTAGAGGACAGCTTTGCACAATGTAAGTGGCAAACATTTTGAACAATGACTGGATAATCAGAAAGGAGAATGCTCCTCAGTTCAAGTTCTCTCTGCCCACCCCCTACTTTGTGAACAAACTATTTAATCCTCATGACTCACGTTCTGGTACACAGCATGAGAATAGGTAAAATTTACCTTCCATATGCCTCTTAGTTCTTGGTACAGCTCTGCTGACATTTGATCTATTTCCATTTATTTGCATTCTTTGAAAATTTATTTGATGGCATTTTGTTACTTTAATCATTACTGTGACTAAATACCTGCTATGAAGTAATTTAAGTTAGGACAGGTTTATTTGGGCTCACCACTGGAAGAAAGAGTCCATCATGTCATGAACAATACGGTAGCAAGAGGATGAGGCAACTGTTTATATAGCATGTCCCATCACATGGCAAAAAGAGACAAAGGCTGGTTCTTAGCTTATTCCTTTAGCTAGCATAGCATTCTTCCTTATAATGCCCTTGTAGATTATATATCTCTTTAGCTAGCATAGCATTCTTCCTTATAATGCCCTTGTAGATTCTCTATATATCTCTTTAGCTAGCATAGCATTCTTCCCTATAATGCCCTTGTAGATTCTCTATAAATCTTTTACGTATCTCAATTTCAATCTCTCAAATTCCTTACTTGCCCTTACAAGGAATTGTTACTCAGCTTTATATCCATCATCTCCACCTAGCTTCAGATTGTCAGCAGATCTCCCTTTCTGCGTAATTCTGGAAGTCCCCTTCTATCTCATTTGACCCTGTCTGAAATTCCTTTACAGAGTCATAGTACACCTTTGTGGATCTTTGCTCTCCATAAGAACCAACCTATTATAGATTTAAATCTGATAAGATCACCTCGAATATTGCAAGGTTGTCAAAGCTTGCAACTTTAAAAATAGCCGACATTTATTGAGCTTTTACTATGTGCCAGACATTGTGCTAAGCATTTTATGCATTACATTACTTAACTTTTGTGCAACTTTATGAATAGGTTTGGTTGCTTTAGCCCAATAATTCAGACAAAGAAGATAAGGAGAAAGGGGCCAAAGCATTTGCCCAGGATTGTCTAACTGACATGCAGCACAGTAAAGGTTGATAGTTGAGTTTTTTTATCAAGGCCTGTGTTCTGAAGAAGCACACCAAACACCATTAATTACTCAGCCACAAGCGAAGAATTATAGCACATTTTCACAATTCATTTATTAAATATTTGAACTGCGAAAATTCACAGGCAAGCAATCTTTTAAATTACAGTATAGAACAGAAAAGAGGATGTTTACCACTCAGAAATGTCTTTGATTTGGTGAATTCCCAGATCACTGTGACTCCAAACAGGCAAGTGGATTCCAATGAGGCAGAAATATCTTTTTGTTCCCTTCACGGCAAAATCATCTTGTCTTTCCTCATTTTTCATGCTATATTACATTCATATTCCAGTCATGAGAAAAGACAATGCAAAATTATTTCTTTAAAATTCCCTTTCAGATCCCCCATAAAATGGATTTTGCCATTAAGTTGTCATGTGATATGTATTTTTTTCTGGCAATAGTTTGCAGTTCCAATTAGTAAATTAAATAAACACCATAGCACCTCACTGCTCAGCAATGTGCCAGACTGCAGTGGAACTGGCAACTCCCTTTCAAGTCATTGACTAGCCTCATGATATTCTAATTACCAGTATAGTCTCGGGGAAAGATCATTTCGTTGTATTTTCTCTCCATTGTAATCTTTTAAAAAAATATTGCTCAGCATGAATTAGCTATGAATTACATCAGAAAGCAATAATTTCAATGATTCTATTTCAAAATGTGTTTCAGATTCTTCATGCTGAGAAAGTCACCCTCTGAGTCCTTAAAAATGCAGAGGTGTGGTTGGAGAGATGACTCGGCTCTCAAGAGCACTAGTTTCAGAGGACCTGGGTTCAATTTCCAGCATCCACAAGACAGTTCACAAACCAACTATAACTCCTGCATTGCCATGGGTACCACACTTATGGGACACAGATATACATGTAGACAAAACACTCATACACATTAAAAATGTAAGTAATTAAAAAATGCAGCCATGAGCCAAGCTTGGAGTTCACCTGCAGTGGGTTCATAAATCTCCACACTGAGAAAGGCTTCAGGATCTGCCTGGAGTTGTGACCCTCTCTCCATTTGTGTGTATGCAGCACTTAATTCCCCTGGCCTCATAACTGGATTTTTCTTCCTAAGTCAGGAAAAGGAAGAGAAGATGGTCAGTAGAAGGCAGACGTTAGAGGAACAGATTATGGCTGCCTCTGTCCTGCAGTTTACAGCTAAATTTCCTTCATATCAAGTCACTCAAGCATTGTTGCTAAGTCTATACACACGCTCGCTTTCTCTTTCAGCAAATAGGGCTTTCATGCCTCTTCCAGAGTGGCAACTACTTTCATCAACAACCAGAGCAGCTCACTGCTGTGAAAATAACTTGGAGTAAAAACCAGCCAACCAAATTAAAAAAAATGTATTTGTTCCTCAGAATTGAAGTGGAAAGCAAAATACCTGGGGATACAGTATTCAAAGACAGATGGTAAGGAGGTTTGCAAAAAATAATAAATAAATAAAATAATAACAATGCTGTAACTCGTACTGGAAATAGAGTTCCAGAGTTGAAATTCCTTCAGGTTGGAGGCCGTTCTGGCATCTTGACGATGAATACCTGTTGACTGCGCCTGTTGATGCTATTGAGCTTTGGCAATTTCATTGATCCAAGGAGCCTGTGAAAAGAAGAGGGCTAAATGTATCTGTTTTAGTTTGTGATTGGAAGCGTTGATGTTTCTGAAGCTTCCTGCTTCTTAGCTCTTCGACACCGTTTGTAACTCACCACATCGTAGAAATCCATCTTGGTTGGCCAATTGCAAGGTCCTCTTGCTGAAGAGAGGGGTTGAATGTATCATATACAACTCTGCTCCTATTTTGTGCAGAAATGCCCTAGAAGCCCATAAAACTGGGTGCCTGAAAATTGAACATTAATGTGTTAAATGACAAAAATAAGTTGTTTTCATGAATTTTCAGTTAAAATAACTAGATCTGTAAAGCTACTGTGAAGTTGAGATGAAATTAGATGTCCTTGTTTATTTATTATAATCAAGAGTATCCTGAATTGAGGGCTATGAGGCTGTTAAACATCCCTTATGTGCTGTTTGAATGTTCACATGACTTTGGCTAGGATAACTGCGCATGTCTCAGTATTCACTGACACTACAAAATGTAGATTGAATCTCCTTACAAAGGGCTATGGTGATTGGTCTGTCAGTAAATGCTCTCCTTGCAAGGACAAAGACCTGAGGTTGATTCTCAGACCCCATATAAACATACAGGGTTTGATGGTGTATATTTGTAATTCCAGAATTGGGAAGGTAGAGGCAGGAGAGGTTTTCTGAACAGACAATCTAACCTACTTGATAATATCAAAGCCAATGAAAAGACCTTATATTAAAGGAGATGGACAGTACTCCTGAGAATGAAATTTGAGCTTGTCTTTCAGCCTTCTCAGATGGGCACACACTATGCTCACACAGGGGGAAGGGCTATAAAGGTCTTTACATTAGTAAGATTTTGACAACATCTAGCTTATCAAGTAAATCTAATAGACCACATCCTTATGATTTACAGACTTGAAAATCTAGTATGTACAAACAGCATTACTTAGTGCAAAGCATAGTAACATGCAGGTTAACAGGGAAAAGCAGTTCCTTAAAAATTCATTTTTATTCGTTCTGTTCTATTGAATAGTCACATTGTTGGTTCTTTCCACAAATTACTTCAGAAAAGCACTTCTCCATATAAAATAATGCATATTTGAAGTCCTGCAGTCTCTACTGGGTCTTTTAAGACCCAGAGCACATTTCCTATAGAGTTAGTACCATCAGACTAATTAGAGTTACTTATACTGCAGTGTCTGTCTAAGAAATAAAGTTGCAGGGCTTTTAAGTTAATGTACAGGGTTTCACTGGAAAACACGTGCTGGTTGCTCCTGGGGAAGCATGTTTTTTCTTATAATCTAACCTTAGTCTAATTTAATCCAAAGTATCCTTTCAAAGCATACTGAATCCTTGCTTAAGGATTCAATCCGTATAAGGAAGTTAGTTTATCTGAACTTATATTTATAAACTCCATCAGTAAAGATTCAATAGGAGAAACAGACACACATTTTATGAAAACATAATAGGTAGATATAACTAGATAACTAGATGCATGGATATATAATGACAGATAGATGATAGAGATGATACATACATACATATGTACATATGTAGAAGCATAGATACATAGATAAATAAATATTTCAGAGATATGATCTTATAAAATATGCATGCTTAAGTTAGTTAAAAAGTCTCTCTAAAGTTCTTGTCCTGTATCTATTGATGGAATGTCATATAATAGCAATAAAATTTTTCCTTTCATTGGTAAAGGCAACTGTGTATCTAGAGAGAGTGGTTACTTTAGTAAGAAATAAATGCTATCCCTATTGTGTTAAGAGTGGGTGATTGTAAATAATATGGCATGATACCCTGTGGAAACAGTGTCCAATCAAGAGTTCTACAGCTCTATGTTGGGCTTAGCATCTGTTTTTTCCTCTACTTGGTTACACAGGATGAGTGTAGCCATATCGGCCTTGAAAAGAAGTCCACAAAGTCAAGTTCACATAGTACTGGCATTTCTACCATCAGGGTCATTTGCTCATGAGTGCTCTGGGTAACAACAGAAATGACTAGAGAATTGAGTTAATTCTGCCAGGAGGATAGTTTCTTCTATCCTGTTATTGTGAAAACCATTCCCTACTGAGGTCATCCTTTGTTGAGTATTCACAAAGGACACAAAGTTTCAACCTCTGCTTGTTTATAAAAGTCAGCCATTTACATAGTCCCCAGATCTGTGTTGACAGGAGGTTTCTGTCCTGCCGGGTTCTGCAGCAGTTCAGTCCCAAAGAAATACACATAGGTCTACATTAATTCTAAACTGATTGGCCTATTAGCTCAGGTTTCTTATTAATTAATTCTTACATCTTACATTAACCCATTATTCTTGTCTATGTTAGCCACATGGCTTGGTACCTTTTTTGGCGAGGCAGTCATATCTTGCTTGCTCTGTGCCTTGCTTCCTCATTCTCTCTGGGTGACAACTGCAGACCGAATCTTTCCTCCTTCCCAAGATTCTCCTTTTCTCCTCACCCCGCCTATACTTCCTGCCTGATTGCCCCGCCTATATTTCCTGTCTGGCTACTGGCCAGTCAGCATTTGATTAAAATATAATTGACCGGGTACAGACCATTGTCCCACAGCAGATCTGCTAACAACTAGGTTTCTAAATACATTCCCTTGACATCACTAACTATCCAGCCCAACTAGAAGTCCAGTTCATAAATTGCTATAGTATCATGTATGTTAACTTTTCATGCAGGGAAAATGGACAACCATTTTGTTAATGCTGCTGTTCCAAATGGTGGGAGGACTTCTTGTCACCTACAGCCCTTCAAAATCCTCCAAGTGGGGTGGTAATAATGCAATTGAGGGACCATATGTGAAACAAGCACAAGATTTTTCTTCCTCCATCAGATGGTTATTCAGAACTCTCTCTGAGGGTACAGATGCATACAGTAAGAAAGATAAGGAATGCAGAAAGAAGGGAAAATGAATGTCTTCCCTAGGGAAGAGCACACAAGCTGGTTACACAATATCAAATGATCAGCCTTGAAAATGCACATATAAGTAATTTTACACAGATTGAGTAGGTATTGTATTTATGTATCTAGAAAGGGGGAGGCCATGTACTTAAGAGTACAAAAAGGTAAAGTTTAGAGAAACAAAAGAGAAAGAGGAAATGATGTAATTATAATCACAAAGAATAAAATGAGTTTAAGGAAAAAGGAAGAAGGTAATAGGATGTGAAGATTGACATTCTGTTTTGGCCATTTTCTCATGTAGTCTATTTTGTTTTCAGTACCTGGTTATACATATATATATATATTCACCTGATAATGGGATATTGTAATTTTATCCAACTTTATACTTAGTGACTGAGAATCAGACTTCATAGTTCATGACAGGGAATTCAGGAGTTCAGTTAATATGATAACCTGATGGTCAATAATTAAGAGTTATCATAGATTATACAATTGAACAAGCCAGAAAGTTTTTGGTTCTTTTGTTTTGTGTTTTTAATTTTATTTGTTTGTTTTATTTTTATCTTTAAAGAGAAATTAGGCTGTTGTACTCATGATCTCACATCAGCTATAACTACATGCACGAAATCTACACAAGATCAATCTACTCAAAATTCCAGCATGGGTGGTTCATGAAGACCCACCCACTCCCAATTGAAAAGTTTTTGGCAGTTGGTAGCTTCCAGAGGAGGGAAAATCATTCTTTTGGGATGATGTGATTCCTGGTAGTTTGCACATGCTCCTGTGGATGCTTCACATCATGTACAAATGGGCAGCACTGATTAAACCAATGGATTATGAGAAAATAAGAAAGAAAGTGTACTGGGAGGGTGGGAGACTTTGAGAATGGAAATGCAATGATCGTATTTTACTGGATTTGTCAATTTCTTAACACATTTGAAAAATGTTAATAATTTAAAAATGAAAATATGAGATTGGCATAAAAATAGTCACAGATACAGGATGCCATGGGTTTATTTCAACATCCTAAGCATAAAAACTGTGGGAGGGTTTGAAAGAGGGTTTGAATAATATCCCTATTTCCCACTGACACCTCTACTACATCGTTTAGTGTAGTGAAGGGGG
>LOJH01029177.1:0-17191 GCA_001685095.1 Ellobius talpinus | reverse complement strand
CTCTCTCTCTCTCTCTCTCTCTCTCTCTCTCTCTCTCTCTCTGCATAATGTCTGTCTTTCAGTCTCTGTATTTGTTTCCATATTTTGCAGGAGTAAGTTTTCCTGATACCAAAGCCTCATTTCTTGCAGTCTACCTTGCTTAAAGCTAAATAGTTCTGCTATTGTAACTGCTAACTTCCTAAATAGATGACTTTCCACCGTTTAAGTCATTAAGGTTTATGCTAATTTCACTTGTGAGTTTATGTGAACTATAATTTCTAAGGCAAAAGTTGGTGTATAAATGCCTATGTCCGTGATTGGTTTTTCTCCCTGGGAATCAGAAAAGCTCATGAATCAACAGAGATTAAAGAAGACCTTATAAAATGACCCTGTTTAAGAATGTTGCAGCATAGAGAAAACAGCTTTGCTTGTTGAAATAAATGCAAAATAAAGAATAACCAAAGTAGATTTCTGTTTAGATCTCATCTGTTTTGAAGATCACTTTAACTTGTTTGATCATAAACTTCTAAACATATAAATAACCCCACAAACTCCCCCCCCCGCCCTTTTAACCTAACCTGATTAGCTTTTTACAAAGGAGAGAACATAGAAACACACAGAGATATGAAAATCACCCAAATCACAGGCAACAGGTGTACCTGCAGTTCATTTCTCTTTATCTTTGGGCATTTATTTGGTTATCAGTCAATCTTCCTATGCATTTTGTTAGGACTGGGGAAATGAAATGAAGGTGTTTGTTCTTGTACCTCAGGGACATTGCATTTTTCTGTAAGAAGCCACAGTGAGACTTCATGGATATAAAACAATGACAGTAAAGCATGCCTGAGTCTCACAGGATCCCAGAAGGAATAACTTCTGTATATAGAATACGTTCATGGTGTGTGGAAGGAATGACTTCAAGGTGTGAGCTCATCTGTACGATGCCTTCTTTTTTTCACAATTTCTTTATGTAACCTGATGTAACGGGACATCTAGAGAGCATAGTTGAGTAGTGTCACACCCTAATGCCCTACACAAAAATGGCCTGTTCTCAAAACCAGCACCAGTTGACATTTTCATAGAGCAAATGCTGAACACAGACATGCTTTCTGGCACATCTCAACCTTGGGGAGTAGTGTAGGGCAATTCCCTTTGTACCAGACCGTCATACCAGATGACCTGATGTCAACTGTTCTGTAGTGCTTTGACAATCTCATTCAGTGCTTCTTTTTACTAAATTTATTATAAGTATTTTTTATTCCCTGTTGAAAATACAAAAGAAATAGCCTGCATTAATGGAGTATAAAGCATAATTAAAGTATTTGATTGCTAATGGATTTATTTCTGCGACTAAGGTAATGATACCTTAACTCAGGTCAAAGCAATCCTTATGAATAAGATCAAAGTGGTTCTGATATGCATAAGCTTTCAGACAGTCAGATGCTGACAGAACTGAAAGAATAGTGGCAACTACACTTCACAACCAGGATTGTTTCTCGTCATTTATACTCACAGAAACAGGTAGTGAAATGTAAAGAGTTCAGATGAAGTTGTCAGATTCCAGCATGTGTGTCTAAATTCCATCACTGCTTTATTTAAAACAAAAGGATGTGTAGCGAGTATATGGCAGGTTGAATAGTATGATTGAAAATGGGAATGCAGAAAAGCAATCATGGAGCTGGGAAAGTGGACCTGACTCCCCGAAGAAGTGAAGACTAGAAGATGTCAGGTCAATGTTTAAAGCAGGTTTGCTGTGAAGATTCTGCCAATCACTTACTCGTGACTTCTTCGGGCAATATAAATTTTGTTTAACTGATAGCACCTTTGAAAATAACATGACTTTGGAAACAAACAGGTTGCCAATTAATATGTGTATTGCCACCATTTAAAACTCTTGAACTAAAAGAATCTGGAAGACCTCTTTTTATTTTTTGTTTTTATTGTTTTTTGTTTATCAAGACATGGTTTCTCTGTAACTTTGGAGCCTGTCCTGGAAATAGCTCTTGTAGACCAGGCTGGCCTCGAACTCACAGAGATCCACCTGTCTCTGTATCCCAGGTGTTGGGATTAAAGTAGTGTGCCACCACCACCTGGCAAGACCTCATATTATTATGAGAAGATCCTTTTTTGCTACAAATACTTGAAATTTCCATTCCTGGGACAACATTTGTCTTCTCTGACCCTGGGGATCTGATACCTTAAAACCTCTGTAGGCACTGCATTACACACACAAGGTGTGCAGACATACATACAGTCAAGACACCCATACATAAAATATAATGAAAAAATAATTTACGAAATATAAGATGAGGGTGATAAACATTCAAAGAGAGTAAAACACAGTAAAACTAGAGTCCCATGATTTCCTATGCTAGAATGTTCATAGGAGATTTATAGCCCTGTCCTCTATATAATGGTAAATTTGAGAGGAAAAAAATCACTATTCAAAAATCCATGGTTAAATCATAACTGTTTGATTTGACAACTTAAATGAGAGCATTAAAAAATGACTGTATGTTTCCAGGAATAATACTGTGAAGCCGTGAATTAATACCGTGCTTTATACATTTACTGTCCTTTTCATTTTATCTTCAGAATAACTCATGGGGAAGAAGATATGAGGTGCTTAGCTCAGAACTTGGCACCCTGTAAATGCCTCAGAAATACCAATAGCTTAGATGGCAGCAGTGATACTGGTAGTACAACTGTATGAGGACAGTTTAACAAATTAAAAACGGAAAGGTTTGCATTTTATAGATCCTTAGGTATTCCTAAACCCTGTTAGGGAACAATCTCCAGAAAGTCAATCCTGAATGTGCACTGTGAGGGAAAGCCATGGGCACCATTAGTCAGGGATGGTGGATTGAGACATCTGCCCTTCCAGAAGTAGAAACGATCTGTCCGAAGAGAAACACAAGTTTCACGCTTAGAACCTACAGAGTGAAGAGAAGAGATTGATTAAATATGTTGCTTCCAACTGCAGCCATCCACAATTTATCATTTCTAGCTACTGTGATTATTTTGCATTCAGCACAAAGATGGCAATCTGGCAGGTTTGTGAGCCTTGAGACTCCAACAGATTGGGGCTGAATTCTTGCTTGTTTGTCAAGGCAACAGAGCATGCTCCTGTCAGTCAATATGCCTTTTCTTGCCTTGTCTAAGCCATTTCCACCGTATGACACTGTCAGTTGCAATCCCCAGATATGACTCCAAAATATTGTAACAAAAGTTGCTATTTAATTTGAAGTTGTTTTGGCAGGTGAGTTCTGCTCATGTAAATTGAGATTCTAAATCTGTGATTTACGGAGGAACAAGCCCCTTGTTGAAATATGAGTGTTATTTAACTTTGAAGAAAAAAACAAACTATGCAGTCAGTCATTTAATCAGTCTGATGACAATGCCTTGTGAGTACCTGGTAAATGCGGAAACCATGACTTGTGCTTTTGGAGAAAAACAAAAAGAAAATGTTGGTTCATCTGCCATAGAATTTTCCCATTTAAAACGGCAAAATATATCCTCAAAATGAGAAACAATTTCAGAATGAACAATTTAAAAAGTCAGTGAATAAAAGCACATGGTTCAGAACTGAAAAAAATATAATTAGGTGGATGTAGGCCAATGGCATTGTACAGTGATAATAGTTTTATTACTGAGTTTCTACATCATATGCCTCAACTTAAGGGTGTTCCAAATAATTAGAGAAAATTAATATGAATGAATGAATTTTCCTTATAATTGGGTAAGCAAATTTGTGTTCCAAGAAGTAACTCTTTTTGAGTACCAACATTTTTCTTTGAATAAAAGCGAGTGTGATTCCTAGACTGTCTCTCATACTATAAACCCAGAGTAAGTATAGAAAGGCCGTGGAGGTATATGTCAAGGCAGAAGGCAGGTGTAGAGATACCCAGAATCATCCACTCACCTTGTTGAGATAACAGTTAAAGTGGGACTTTTTTTTTTGCCTAGTTATCACATTCTTCAGGGACACTGGCTTACATGGTGTTTGAGAATGCAGGCATTAGGTCAAAGACAAGAATGTCTGGGTTTCTCTTGTCTGGGATGTACTTTGATGTAGGTCAAAATGGTGTCTCCAGAAGACAATTGGCCTTGAGTATCAGTATTGCTACATTGATGCTCTAGTGATGGAGGATGAAGGCAAAGGAAAGGATAGAAAGAAACAGGAATAACTAGGTTCTGGTCCAAATGACCTGGCTGACATCACTGATATCTTTGAATGATTCTATTCATTGAGATGTGTGCTTTCTAGCCCTGTACAGCTTTCTTATTTCTTTTACAAGAACACCTCTCACAGCTTTATAAATTTATATATTTCCTTTCTTATTTCCCCTCCTTCTTGTCTTCATTCTTCTTCAAGAATTTCCCTTGAGGGAGTCTTCCAGGAATTTATGAATGTTCTGATCTGATTCCTGAGGTTGGGATTTAAAATGGGTGGTTGCTAGGAACAGATGATTTTAAATGTCAGCTGATAGCAAAAGGTAGGGGATTCCTGTCTGAGAAGGAGTCAATATTGGCTCTCAGAGGCTGTGAGCACTACAGCAGATGATAGTGTGTCAACCCACCAGAGAAAGGATTCTGTGATGAAGGCTAATCCTGCCCAGGCAAAGCCTACAGGATGATCAACTCTGGACACTGTTGCTCACATTTGTTAAAGCAGCTTGTTGTCTTCCCAATACCTGCATTGCAATGTGCAATCTCATGTTTACATCTTAATCTTCTGGGCACATATGTGTCTGTGGGTGGTCAGGAAGATGACTTTTCATTATCTGTATAATTTTGATATATATAAATTATACTAGGATATGCTTTATAACTAGATCTATTGTCTCACGAGGCCTGTAGACACTTAAAAGCCTGCTTTGTTCCTTTTGCTCAGACTAATTACACACAATTAACTCACTTTTACCTCAGTAAATTCAAAGTATAAAAGTTTTTTTTGTAAATAGAACATAAGTTTAAAACATACAGGTTTATAGCTATGTAGAAGTTCAGAGTTGCAGGTGTCAAACCAAGGTTATTACACAAAGCACCCCAAGAAAAGCATGCCAATCCCTTGCTTGCCATATCTAGGTGTCAAAAGACTTACGTCTCAAAGTTTGGCACTGGGCACTGGGCCACTGGGCTCTGATCACAGTCTTACTCCTGAAACCTTGAAACCTTGTGTTGCCATGGGAAATGGCTTGGCTCCTTATCACTTACTCTAGGAATGAGCTTTTGATCAATGAGAGGTAACTCGTAATTTTTTTTCATTACTTCAAGCCCCATGAGGGGGAGAGAGTTTTTGTGGTTAGAGGAAAAAGAACTAGGAGAAATTAAAATAAAGAGAAGAGAATTAAAATAGAGAAAGAACAACAAAAAAGACATATTTGGATCAGCAAGTATGTGAGAGAGTTTGTTTCACTCTCAAATACCCTAAGTTTCTTTCACTTTGCTGTACCATCTGATCTGAACCCTTAAGAGGACCTTGGGGCTGGACCCCAAAGGCCCTCACTAATTGACCTTGTTAAGAAAATGCTACTCTTTTGTAGAGTATTCAACATGTAGAACAGCTAGCACACAGGATGTGAAGAAAATATTTAGTTTAGAAATTCTCCACTGAATTTTAGATCATAAAAATGCATATGTTCTTATATTCAGTCAAGTCTTCTATTTCATTGCCTGGCTTCCTTTCTAATGCTTCTATCATAAGTGTTTAATAATGACAACTTATACTTATGTCTGTATTTCCATTTTAAAGGACCACCAACTGTTTACTATCCAATGATTCTTGATACCTCTCTGTATAATGACAATTGTAACTATTATGATGTAACTATTATATAACAAATAAGAGAAATAAGAGCCAGAACAATTGGTTGCTTTAGTAGGTTGTATTCAGAATCATTTAAAATTATCAGTCACTGTGTATCTATTAAGTACTAGGCAGTTGTCACACTCTAGCATCTATTTGATTTTTCAGTTATTGTTTTTAAGAATCTGAAGGGATTAGTGTGTTACTGAAACTGAGCAGATAAAGTTCAGAACATGTAAACCACTACTGAGAAATGTGTAGCTCTTGAGTAATAGAACTAAGACAGGAGTCTATATATTTTGACTTTAAGTCCATAGCATGCTTTTTGCTATGATGTTGAACACAGCTGCTGTCATAATGTGTAATAATTGTGGCACAGAAGCTGAAGATAATAGTTGTCACTTAGAGGCACATCATAAAAATTCTTTTCTCATAATTCTAGTCATTTATAAGAAAGCATAAACATAGATATGATACTTAGGTTAAGAATAATGATTTATTAGATGTGGCAAGCTCTATATGTACATATTAATAAAGACCATATTTTGGGTATTTGATCCTTAATAGCTTTGAAATCCTGCCACTGTCTTTATACTTGTACTTCATATATCACCAGAGTAAATTCTGATGTTCCCTCCTTAAATGCTAACAAAATATTGAACCATGGCCTGGCTTATGCAAGTTATTTTGTACCTCAGCATCATTTTCTAACCAAGTTCTAACTCCAAGACAATTGTCCCTCCTAAAGCCACTTTTGGACTTGCTTAATAGTTGGTCTTGTACTGTCCAGCAAGCTTCATTGTGGAAAAAATTGTTAATTACATATGCCTTGTTGTGTCTGTGTGTGTGTGTTGTCATCAGCCTTAACATCTGCATAAAATTTTGCATGGGAGGACCACACCAAATGCTTTTGTGAACTACTTAACACTTAAATTCATACTTACCCACATGTTGAACTACAAAGTTACTGCTAACTATACTTGGCAGGTTAGAAACCTGAAACATTAATGAAGAATCTACTTTGTGGATACATCTACTTTGTGTCTATAGAATGGTCTAAAGAGAAATGGGAAAGGTATTTATTTTTATAATTTAAGGAAATTCTTTTTAGCCTTCACTAAAAAACAATGTCTTGAGATATCAGATGACTAATAATTGATCTAGATAATGTTTTGTAAAGTTTTTTAAGGTCTTTGGTCTTTGGTAGTTGTACTACAGATAGGTATAATGAAAATTGATATTTCACAAGTTCCTGCCTGTTTATAATCAAATTGTGTCCTTCAGATATATAAAAGCTCACCCTCAAAACAGTTTCTACATATACTCCCTGAAGAGAGAAATTGGAAAATACAATCTGGCTGAATTTTCACTCCCTGCTGGTTTAGAGAAAGCTTAATTAAAATGTGTTACTGTCCAGACTCCCACAACTGAGTCTCAGTGAGACTGGAATGGGATTTCCAAGGTCTTTCTTTACCTTATCTTTCCTGCCACGCCTTCAGCCTAAGGACTAAGCCAGAATTCCTTTGTTTTGGGAGCATCTGGGTGATTGCTTAAGTGGAATTTTCCATAAATGATAAAAAGTATAGATACTAAAAGCAAAGGAAATTTCACTCATGTCCAAGTAACTACGACAATATTTTTGGCCTTTCTAGGTCAAGGCCATATTTGTTAGTGGATTGTGGATGTCTTTCTTGGAAGAAGTAGCTGTGAGAACTTCCGCTAAATTATAAGATGATTGTTGATCATGAAACATCCATTTAATGTACAACTTTTTTCATCATATTCTATTAGAATTTTTAACCTATTTACCTTGTAGATAATTTAATTCCAAATAGTAAATACTTTTAATGGTGTATACTTATTCTTACTTGTTTTATTACATTATTTTGTTTTCTTTAACCATAAGACATCTGATCTGTAGATTTCTGTTTGTTTTGTGTGGTTGGGTTTATTCTGTAAACTCAATTCATAGCTGTCTTATTTTTCCATGTCCTCTTAGCCCACCTAGTGCTTGCAAGTCTCTCTTGGATTTGTGCCTTTAGTCCTGAACAAGCTCTATACAGGAGCTGGTCTAACATGGGTGGGATCAATAAACAGGCTGTCTTGTGTACTGTGGATGTTTGATGATAGCCGATAAGAGAAGATGGAAGAAAAACAGATAGGAAATGCTTTCTTCCCTGGACTCCATCTGAGAAATCTGACAATAAGAGCTTCAGCTTCCAATGAAGTAAACATAGAGATGGCCATTAAAGCCACACTCTAGTGTTAAGTCGTGCCAAAGTGAGTCATTGTGCTGTATATGCCATGACCTGAGAGTACTATTTACTGTATTATTCAATTTCTCTACGTACCAACTGTGGGAGAACAAACAATTTCACTTGCCTGTTTCCCAGTGAACTAAAGAGGACATGATACAGGAAAAATCCTACAGAAAGGTAAAAACAAAAGAGCAGGGGCTTCAACAACCAAGAAAGCATGAATGGAGAGTCTATTTCTGGGGACACTGTGACTGTGAAGACTGGTTTCCTGTTACAGTCTTCAGAAAGATGTTTAAAAGGACTTGCCTATTTGAGTATAAGGGTAGTTTTATGTCTTTCAAAAATATGTCCTATTCCCTTTAAGCATGTGCCAGTTCTTCCATTTATCTATTCTTCAGTTCCTTTTGTGAAGGTGGGGTATTTGGCTTCATGCTATGCTTCTCATGTAATTTTTGTCTAACTCTTAAGCACATCACTCAGTTCTTCTAAGCCATGATCTTTTCATCTTTAAGCCGGGGGAGATGCTTTACTTGTCACAAGGGACTGATAAAAGAATTCAGTGAGATAATTCTTAATGATTAAAATCTATCCAGATACTATCATTAGTATTCCTAAATAGTGAACACTAGGGATAAAATCTACCTTTTTGGGGAGGCGATCACTTTTAGATTTTCTCTGCTGGCATTGAGGATGGTGGTAGAGATAATCATATTTGAAGGTATCAATTTTATCAAATGAAACTAAGCAACAAACTTCTTTCTTACTTCAATTTCTGAACTATGATAAACTGGGACCTGGATTAGAACACAGGATGAAATGTCATAGATTTAATGAAAGGACAGGAAAATCTAAGGCAGTTTGCTTAACCTAAAGCAAAGTGCACCATTTTTATAATAAAGTTCTAGCTGGATTAATTAAATCAAAATTTAATGAATTGAACAGGACTTTATACCCTGAAGTATCTCATCCCTATACTACTGGTACTTAGGATGCCCCAAAACTGAAAACTATTGCCAAACATTGGCAAAGTTTTAAATGCACCATAGGGACACTAAGCTTTTAAATAAGGATGAATGGGAACAGGAATAGGAAGAAAGATTTATTTGTAAACTTATATCTCAAAGACAATAAAAATCTGCATAAATAGTATTTTTGATCTTTATGTTTCATAGTGTCATGGATACAAAACACAATTCTTACCTCATCATTAACAGACAGTTTGGTCTTGAACCACAAATGAATAACAAAGGTGTAGTAAAACTGATACAGGTGGCCCCACATAACACATTCCAAGGTGAAAACAGTTTCACGCAGATTTTATAGCTACAAAATAAAATTAAGTCATAAATCCAAAAATTAAAACACAGTTTTAATAAACATCAGGAAAGTGGGTTACAGTGAAGTAGGGAAAATCCTGTGGATTTCAGATATAGATTGAAAGATTTCTTAGCTTTAACTTGTTGGATGTAAGTAGTCTGTTAATCCATTCTCAAAAGCTTAAAATGTTAGTCATAAGTAATCACACATATAGGTGGACAGTGGATGCCTATTAAGGGCACTAAAGATGACACATGATAATTTGGCTCTAGTTTTAGACTAGTCCAACTCTACAACCACAACCACAAAGTTCTTTTTCTTTCTTTCCTTTTTTAACATTTTCAGAAGTTATATCTTTGTGTCTTTCACATCATGTCTCCACATAATTCTCCTGATCTCACAATCTTCCCCCCAAATAAAACAAAATAAAATGTAAGGAAAGAAAGGGAGGAAATGGGGGAAAAGGAAAATCTTGACGTGAAAGTTATGCATTGAGTTATGCAGTAAACCCATTTATCCATAGATTCTGGCATGCAGGTGTTCATCCTAAAGAATCTTTGGTCTGATATTAAGCCCTTAGTTTCTGTTCTTGACTACACCACCAACACTGGGTCTTCTTTGAGACTCTTCCTGGAAATCCCGTTGCTTACTTGTGTTATGAAGATCGTGCAGCCCTGGGTCCACAGGACTAAAATGCTCCAGGAGATCAAGGGTGGGGTGGACATTGGTTTAGGACCTGGATAGGGTTGACTAGACCACCAGCTCTCTCCCCTGTCTTCACCACCAGGGTGAGCTCTCCTGGCTAGTTCATCCTTTGCAGTGATGAGCAAGGGACAGGTCCATTTCTCTTGCTTTCAGGGCCTCAGGGTTGGTTTCCTGACATCCACACCTTGAGGGCCAACTCTGCTGTGTTGTTCAGGAGAGGTGTAGGGGCCACTCTTCTGAGTCCTGCCGCTGATTAAGGGCAGGAACAACTCTTCTATTCTTATGACCTCAGGGCCAACTCTTCCATCTGTTTCAGGCATTGATGGGCAGGGCAGGGGACTTATCTCTTTCACCCATGCAGCCACGTGACAGATGAATAGTACAGATAGCTCTCCCATGCTTACAACTTCAGGACTGGCTCACTCACACCTCTGCCAGCAGGGTTGGCTCTATTGTGCTGCCCTGGCGAGGTGCAGGGCCTGCTCTCCCTACTGTTGCTGCTGGTGTGTGTTTAGGTGGGGGGGGGCTCTTATGATGGATCTCAAGGACAGCTCTCTCCACCTGTCTCAAGTGTTAAGAGGCAGCAGGAAGGGGGAACGTAAAGTTCTTATTAGTTGATTGTCCTCACAGAACCTCTGAGAGAGCTGTTTTGTGATTTTTCAAGTGGAAGTCTTATTCACATTGTGATAGATTTTGATTTGAGAAAGTCTAGTATCTAACTCCCCCCCAAGTAACTGAAGAAATGAATCAGTCAGTTATTTAAACTCACAAAATAAAGCTGATCTAAATGTCCAAGGTATTCTGTAGGGAGGGGCAAAATATACTTCATGAATGACAGATATGTATGACACTCCCAAACAACATCTGAAATGAAAAGCTCCCAGTATTCATCTGTTTCTCAGCTTAGCCTTTGGATCTCAGCTGCATGTGTATTAAATCCCTCATGGCTTGAGCAGCAAGATTCAGAGCTAGCTTGGCAAGAAGGTAGAGCTGTCAAGTTCCACAAGTGCGTGTTGGGACATGCCCTTTCTAACTCTTACTGAAGTGTTACAATCACTACACTGAGATGTTTTCAATACAGTAGCTGCATTTCTTACTAGTGTCAGCAATAACCTTCTCAACATAATATGAGCATATTTTTCCAGGAGGTTCAGAATTGTGTGTCCCAGGAGGTGATCAGACCTATACCTGGTGACCTATGTCTCTGAACAGACCTGAAAGGCCAGGCTTTTAAGCTACCTGACTTTCCTTCTGATTAGGAATCTAGGAACCATGGAGGGTCAAGTTCTGCTAAAGGTTCCATAAGACCATGAAAACCGGTTGAAGCAGCAAACTCAATACAGTAGTCCTGGCCGCTTTACATTTTTAACACAAGAATAGACATGTAATCTTTGTACAATTTCACTGTGTGCATCAGGAGTTCATTTTTATTATTATTACTTTTATTTGAGGCATATTGTACAAACAGTAAATGTTAGAAATAAAAGTATTTTAAAGCAGTATGTGCTTAGCTCTGAATTTCACTTTCTGTTTTATCTCAGTAGATAGATACTAGACAATTGCTCATAGCATGTATATATTTTTGCTGTTTTTTATTAAAAGCATTGGATTTATGCTGTTAATATCTTGTTTTGAGAAAACGAGTGGATTATATTAAATTGAATTTTTACTGAAGCAAAACAAGTTATTACAATTTTTTACTATAAAGTGTGTAAAATAAAATGTGAGGAAAATATACATTTGGTCTTCTACTAATTGATCAAGTGAGAAGACCTTCATGGGAACCATTAGGTCAAGTTCTTCCTATGCTCTTTTCTGTTAGTTTCTAAAATTAAATAATTAATATTTGTGTGTATATGTATGGATGTATGTATGTATGTGCTAAGACTTGAAACTAGGACTTCCCACATGTTAGCCAACACTTTCCCACTGAGTTAGCTGTGTTCCCAATCTAGATCATTTTATTTTGTTGTCATAGGTGAAGAAGAGCAGAAACCCCATTTTTGCCAAAAATACAACTTTGTTTGTCTTCAGTACTGTTAATACAGTGGAATAGTCAAGATGCGTGCTAACATCTAATAGTTTAAGATTAAAATCCCCATGAGTCTGTCCCTTCTCCTGTAACCATGATCTGGGTTGAAGCCCAAGTGGGAAACGATTTAAGTAAAAGAGCCCCCTCCCCTCTCTTTACCTATCTGGGGAATCACCCCCCCTTTATAAAACTGTTGTGCTTTGAAAATACGCAGGAGTTAGGGAGAAGGCTGGCTTCCCATGAAAGAGGTCTTTGCCTGATGCCTATCAAAGAGTGGTCTCATGACATTGAATGCATGGGTTTCTTTTATCCCACAAAACCTGACTCTGTCCTCTATTGACAGGAGGCATCATTGAGACACTGTTTTTCTCTGCATGGATTTTTTATATCTGTTACCTTACAGGAGGGAGTCATATAGCTTTCTTGAAATGAAATACTTAAGTTCTCTTTGTCTCAAACAAATAATTGATCAAAATACTTGTCTTTTTATGGTTTCTCAGTCTTGTTGATAAAATAATTTTAAAAATGGGCTTGGAAGGAAGCACAATCATATTTCTATTAGTTTTTGAGAAGAAAGGAATAATAAACAAACAAATGAAAATAAATAAATAAAACCACAGGACTGGCAAGCTGAAAATTCCTGGAAGGAGTAGGGTAATAGAAGGGAAGAAGAGAGAAGTCATGACTTGTGACTTCTGAGCTGGGATCCTCAATGGATATCTTCTAGAAGCTCCATGAAGAAGGGGTCTCCAGGTAATTAATGAGAAAGCCAGAGTATGAGGGTAAGCATGTTCAAGATGTAGCTAGCTATCCAAAGAAGACAGAGGGGGAGAAATGGAAATGGTGATTTTGAGTTAGAAGTCAGAAATCTGGAAGCAACTGCCTGAGGGAGTGGGGTCCTGGGATATATAAGCACCTTACACCATTAGGTGGATTATTATTCCTCACATATTTTAGTGTGTCAGCTAAATCAGCCTTCCTGCGGGGTGTCTCCTATCCAGGTGACTTGCAGAATTAACTCTTAAGAGGGGTTGGGGGAAGGATAGTAGATACTGCATTAATCTTTGGAGCCAATTAGAAAGCCATGTCTCCACCTAAAAGCAAAGATAGAACTCAGATCCAATTCTTTTGTCCCTTAATGGAACTCAAGAAAGCCCTGGTATTTTCATGTTTTCATATGATAAATAGGAGGCAGATTCCACAGCTTATCATGAAGGGTAGGATCTATTTTTAATGGCTTATCTAACTAGTTAGATATTAAACTCTCTCTGTTGCAGAGAATGGAGACAGCCTAGAGCCCAAATTCCCTTCGTCACTCACGCTTCAATTTACATCTGCTCTGGTCTTTGCCTCAAGACTTCCTATAAACTGCAGGATGGCCACAGATGCATACTCACTGGGAGGGATTTGGATCTCTTTACTTCCCTAGTTTGGCCAAATTGTGAAGAAAACTCATTTTCATCACCAATTTTTATTTCTGAATTTCCTGTATAATCCAAGGAAACAGAAGCAGCTAGTTCATGGGCCTGAGGGCCTGGTCAAAGTATAAGGACATAATTTTGAGAGGACATTTTCCCCACTCTTTTGAGCCTTGTGAGGCAGTTTTCTGCATTTGTTAGCTAGAGGGCAGCAGAGAGAAGTGACATGCTAACCTTGTGTAAGATCAGATTTTCAGGCCTGAACAAACTAGGATCAAATCCTGACTCGGTTTCTTTCCAGCTCAATAACCATGAGTGTTGTGATGTAGCCTCTAGAGGCCGGATTCATCTGCCTGCCCATGGCACTCGGATATTTGTGCTGAGTAAATGCTATAGTTAAGAACATGTGATTCCTCTACTCAGTGCACAGTCTGTATTACTTACTATTCATAAGTTTACAACCAGATTTTTCTAATGAGCTTATAACAATGCAAACAATGGCAATAACTCCAACAATGAGCACAGCCCGGGAAGCATTGACCCATCACTCCATCTTTTGCAGGGCTGTTGGACTACTGAGGAACTACATGTACCGCATTAAGTTGCAGAAGAAATTGTTCAAGTCAAAGTGATGAATGTGCTTGCAAAGCAGTTATTTTCTCCTCTCATATGAAAACAGAAACACCTACGTTTAATTATTTTTCAAACTGCTGTCGCCAAAGTCATTAATTCACCTGCCAGGGCAGGTCATGATCAAAAATTACTTCACAGGGATGCAGGTGTCTGTGGTACCAAAGGCAGGTGTGTGTTTTGTAACCTTTTAAATACAAAATACTCAGGAACCTACAGGCCTATCTTCAAATTAAGCCAAAAAAGCACATTGACAACCAGAAATGACTTTATGTTTGTTTGTTTGTTTGATTTGAAATGGCCTGGGCAGGGCCATTTCTTTCTTCACTCTTCCCTCTGAATGTTCGTTCTCCCTTTGCCTATAGCAAGCCACTTCGCTGACACAAACTATCCTGCCTCTTGGAATTCAGAGTACAGTTGTGGCTACAAGTGAAGAGGGCAATGAACATAAATAATACCTGCAGGTAATGGCTTTGGAAATTGCTGTGTTCCTAGGTAACTAGATATAATTGCCGGTACCCTGGAATCCATAAGGCTACAGTACAATTATCTCTCTAGTTTTCAGAATAAAAGGGAAAGATTACAATGGCGGTGGTACAATTCAGAAACCGGAGAAAAGGAACTTGCTAGTGAGAAAGATAGTAGCGTTTCTGCTTATTTTTCTTAATACGTGTTTCACATTGGGAGCTTGAGTATGTAGAAGATCACAAATCTAGGCCTAAATCCGTATAAGTTACAATACATCACCATTATGGTAGGACTACTGCAGGGTGTCTTAGTAAGTTAAAGGGAGGTGGGCAGAGGTAATGAGTGCCATCATTGCATTGTAGCAGTGGGCAGGTTATAGTGTCTTCTGTAAGTAATTAAAAATGATCCAGTGATGCTTCCCAGACTAATGAGTGATTCTGCCTCTGCCGCACAGCAGGGAGACCCTGTGCATTGCTGTGCATTTCCATAGTATTTACTGGGGGCATGAGTGTTATTGCTATGGTGTAACAGCAGGGTGCACTGCACACTGTGTTTCCCAGAGAGTTCAGCCATAATTTGAAGGCAATTGTGATTGCTGTTTTGTAAGACACCAATCATGATCTACCCCTGTATTGTTCTATTGTAATTACCAAATGACATAGTGCAATCTCCCAGGGTATTTACTTTGGACAAACAAAAAATTAAATTAAATTAATTAATTTTTTACTGACATTGAGACTTAATGGCATTGTTTCTAATTTGGTTATAGAATGTATAATTGCAAAATTGTTATTGACTTGTAATCACTGACTCATCTGCTATCTTTGCTGTTGCTTCCCCTGGGCTGTGGCAGGGGTTAACAGTGCATTGGCTGTGTTTTTTGCAGTTTCACAGCTCAGGGATGATGGAGAGGATGGAAGAATTGACACCACAGTCATGTCCCACACAGGCATCCTTTAAAATTTACTTAAGCAATTTTATTTGGATATTCTTCATTGTGTGATCTTCCTTTGTTACTAAGAATAGGGACAATGTATCAATCACAAAGATAGAGTCAGCAGAAGAGAGCTTTAGACTGACCTGTATTTTCATTTTGTTTTATGTGATATAAGTACAAAGGGCTGTCTTGGTTTCAAATATTTTGATTTATTGTCTGTACCAATGACTAAAGGATCCTATTAATTCTCATATTTTCACTTGGCATTCCAGTGCTGTCGTTTCTTTTGATTTTAAACCGGGAGAATATGATTCATGAAAGCAACAGAACAACAGCAATGTGGCTTCTGGAGAGAAGGCTGGAGCCCACTCTTTCCTGTAGCCCCACCTCTTCATTGACTTTCCTTGCTAGAGAGACTTGCAGTAAGGATATTATAGCCCTGGAGTCCAGTTTCCTAGATCTATTCAACTCTGATGAGATAGTATTCATTCAAAAATCTCTTGATGTCACCAAACTTGTTTCTTTGTTTGTTAGAGAAAGCCTTTAACGGGACTACATCTATCAATCTATAATATGAATTCATGAGCGAATGTATATTGAATGCTAACCAAAAGGCAAGGACAGAGAATATCTGAACTAAGTATCATTAGGGTTACTATTCGACCTGTTGGACCTTAGCAGGAAACTGTCATTACTATTTCTTTAACAGCCCTTGTCTCTGACGTCATGGGTAAAATGATAGTTTATGTTTGATTTCATGGCAAAAGAAAGTGCACCCAGATGCATGTACGTAGGGCTATTTTCCATTTCTGAATTGAAGGGTTTTATTTACTAAGCTTTCATTTTATGTAAGAGACAGACTCCATATTTGAATATCAACTGTGCTTAGAGATAAAAATTAAAGAGCCTCGGACTTTTCAAGCAGGAAGAAAATCCCATTCATCCGTCAGAGTGGCACTTAGATCCCTGCCTGATGAACTAAGCTCAGCAGAGTCAGGTAGATGGAATAATGTCATTGTGAGGTATCACTGAAGTGTAGAAATCCCCCTCCTCTAAGACTGTATAAGCGGTGTTGAGGATTCTATCAGTTTTCAGGTTTCTTGGGAAAGGATTTAAGTCAAGCAACAGCCATCTATCCATGTTTTACTAATATACTATTTTGTTACCTTTATGCTTCCACTTGAGACTGTTTTTGCTGACTGTACAGAACAGAAAGACCTGGAAAATGAAGCTCTCAGAAAATGATGAGATGGGCCTCCAGTGAGTCACTGGGAGTGTACTCCTGAAGTGACTAGGGAGAGAAGTGAAACTAGAGGGATGTGCTTTCTGCTCAATGCTAAACTCAGGGTGTTTTATGGAAACTACATACGTGTGGAGTGGAAGGAAATTGAGTGATCTTGATTCTCAAAGTCAGTGCTAAAATCCTTGATAGAAAAGGCAGGTGTGGCAACAATCAGTGCAGTAATCAATTTCCAAGAGATCTTCCCATGACATTTACTGGGTAGATGGGACATTTAAAAACCCAGAGAATCTCCCTCAAGGATATCATCAAGTTCCTACTATACAATGATTTAGAGGTAGGTGATATATATATGTATATGTATATGTGTATGTGTATGTGTATGTGTATGTGTATGT
>LOJH01029176.1:0-17159 GCA_001685095.1 Ellobius talpinus | reverse complement strand
AGCTCAGAGGCACAAGCAGCTCTGCCATGCTAGTGGTGCAATGTGCAAGGCTCATATGCCAAAGTTGTGTTTTTGATCAACTTCTCTTTTCTCATGTTTCCTCCCTAGGCATCTCTTTATTTGAAATGACTTTTCTGTACATAAGAAGGTCATGTGGAATGTGTCTTTCTGTTGCAGGCTTAATAAACATAGAATAATTATTAGCAGCTTCTTAGTACTGCTGCTGCTTACAGCTTCAAGAGTTTTTGTATGCTCAGCAATGTGAATGCATAATCAATGCTCATACATTATTTTAAAGATTTATTTTTTCATTTATTGGAAAATGAAATTAGAAGCCATGTTTTCAGGACAGGTAAATGGACTGCTATTTATTATAAATTTACTAGAAAAAATACACAAAATAATTTCTATGCTAATATCATTAGGTAAATAAAATAGTGGTTATATATTCCCATTTTACAATATTATTTTATTCAAATTACACATTATTTTAGAAATGTCATATACCACCAAAAGCCTCTTAGATAAGGTTACATACCATTTCTTTGATAGTGAAGAATAAGGAACTGCAGATTAATGACAATTGGAAGAAAAGAAAAACATTAACTTTGTATTTTATTCAAATTAATTTTCTCACCAGATATACACTGATAAAGTTTTCAAATTACTCTCTTCTTCACAAACAACCTCTTGAGAGGTTCCTCCAGACTTCTCCTTTCATGCAAATACTCTCCATATCTGTACCTCATTAGTAAAGTGTAAGGCTTATAAGGTATTATATTATAATAATATGATATAAATGATAAAACAAAACTAACACATCATAATTATACAAGATAAAACCAACACACACAAAAAAATGGTGTCCAAGAGAAGGTACAAGAATCAGAGACTTACTGACTTTAGAATAATGTTTTAAATTTTAAGTTGTAATGCTATTGTTTATAGTACATTCGTTTAACTTTGTGAGGCTGGTATTCTTTGCCTGTCTAAAATACCTGATGGTCTAATAAAGATCTGGATGGCCAATAGTGAGGCAGGAGAAAGGATAGGTAGGGCTGACAGGCAGAGAGTATAAATAGAAAGAGAAATCTAGAAGATGGAGGAGCAAGATTGAACAAGGAAATGAGGATGTCAGGGGCCAGCCACCCAGTCAAGTGAGGAGTGGTAGTGAAAGTAAGCTATACAGAACTAAGAACAGAAAAATGCACAGAGGAAAAAGATAGATGGGATAATTTACAGTTAAGAAAAGCTGGCTACAAATAAGCAAAGCTAAGGCTGGACATTTATAATTAAGACTAAGACCCCATATGCGATTAAATTGGTAGCTGTTTGGTGTCCCCCCAAAAAAGATCAAAAAGAGTAAAACAACAACCAATAACACACACTAGTTTTAATACTCAAAAATCCCATAAATACACTAAACTAGAAGTCATAATCTCTGTGCAGAGAACCTGTTTCAGACCCATGCAGGTTCTTTGCATGCTGCTTCAGTCTCTTGAGTTCATAAGAGATTTCATCATTGTTGATTTGAAGGGCCTTGTTTTCTTACTGTCCTCCATGCCCTCTGGGTCTTATATACTTCTTTCCTATACTTCCACATGGTTTTCTGATCCCCAAGATGTGACATTGGATGAAGACAACCTATTTTTGACTGAATGTTCAAAGTCTCTCATACTCTACATAAAGTCTGGCTGTGCGTCTCTGTATTTGTTCCCATCTGCTGTAAGAGAAAACTTCTCAGATAATGACTTAACAAGGCACTGATGAGTAAAGAATAATATGATACCAGTTATTTTATTGCTACAATATTTTTATGACATTAGAAACTCATTTTACCCCATGTTCCTAGAATATTTAGCCTCTGGTTTTGGTCAGTCAGGCATTATTGAGGATAGGTGCAATCTCATGGAGCGGGCATTAAGTCAAATCTGATTTTCATCGGTTACACTCACAAGCTTTGGGCTACCATTTCCCTAGCATATCTTTCAGGCAAGACAGCATTGTGGCTAGATTGGTGTTTATTCTACTTTGATCATGCACAGAATACCTTCCTCTAACAAATATGCTAGAATGAAGGAGAGAAGACCATGTATAGGCACCAGTTTGACTTCTTCATGTTCAATGAGTTGTATAGGAATTGTCTTCAGCTGTATAGGAATTGAGATCAGTTTGTGGACAGAAACCTGTAATCTTGGCAATAGCCTGGAACATTTGAAGATTTCCATGAGACTGTTTCGGCCAACAACTCAATTGCATGTAACTCAATCTCAGGACTGGATACTTCATTTAATGAAAAGAGATATCAAGTTGGGACTTTGTCTCTTCCATTATTTGGTGATTTTATTTAGATTACTTTCATGTATAAATGTATATTAGGAAGCTTGTATTAGGTTTTCCATACTATTATTCAAATGCTCCTTAATTCAGCCATCTCACCACATCTTCCCTTATTTGTCTACTCTCCCATTTCTCCCACACTAGATCCCCCATATCCATCCATAACTGTCTATTATATTTTCTTCTCCTAAAAAGAACTGTCTATCTCTCCTCATGCTTTTCTTCATACCTACAAATTATATCTAAGTTTTCACTGACTTAACAGATAATATCTACATATAAGCAAATACAAATCATATTTGTCTTTCTTGATCAGATGTACTTCACTCATAATTTTTTCTAGTTCCACACATTTACCAGAAAATTTCATTATTTTTAATGGCTGAATAATATTCTGGTTTATAAATATACCACAATTTATTAACTCATTCTACTCTTGAGGGAAATCTAAATTGTTTCTAATATTGAGGTATTATGGATATAGTAGTGATGAGCACTGTTGACCAAGTGTCTCTGTGATATAATGAAACATCCTTGGGATATATGTCCAAGAGTGGTGTAGTTGGATCTTTAGGTAGATTGAGTCCCATCTTCCCAAGGAACAAACTCACTGATTTCTATAGTGACACACACCAGCAATGGATGAAAGATCCCTTACCATATACTCTCAACATGATGTGCCACTTCTTTTATTGATCTTAGACATTCTTACTATAGGGGTAAGATAAAATCTCATAAGAATTTTAATTTAGATTTCCTTAATGACTAACGCTGTTGATCATTTCTTTACATTTCCCAGTCATCTGTGTTTCTTCTTCTGAGAATTTTCTGTTTAGATATTTTAGTGTATTTTTAAGCCCATTTTTAAAATTGGGTTATTTGCTTTCTTGCTCTGTATGTTTTAGTTCTTTATATGCTTTGGATATTAGCTCTCTATCAGATGTATGCTGCTACATTGTCTCAATGACAGAATTCTTGGTGGGGCAGAAGCTCTTCAGTTTTATGAGGTCCCGTTTATTAATTGTTGATCTTTTGTCTACATTAACAGTGCTTTCTTCAGAAAGATATTTCTGGTTCCAATGAATTCATGACTATTCTCCATTTTCTCTTCTATTGGGTTCAGTATATTTGACTTTATGTTGAAATCTTTGATCAAATTTTAATTGAGTTTTCTGCAGTATTGTAAGTACTGATACACTTGGATTCTTCTCCTGTTTAATCATTTGATGAAGATTCTGTCTTTTTCCAGTGTGTATTTCTGGCTTCTTTATCAAAAATCAGATGTCTGGGACTTCAATTCAATACCATTGACCAATGTGTCTGATATATGTCAATTCAATGTTATTTTTATCAGTATATAGCTCTGTAACACTATTTGATATCAGGTATGGTGAGACTTCAAGTAGTTCTTTTATTGTTCAAGGTTATTGTAGCACTCCTGAGTTTTTTGTTTGTTTTATAATATAAAGCTGAAAATTATCCTTTCACGTTCTTTGAAGAATTACGCTTAAATTTTGATGGGTATTGTAAAGAACTGTCTTCATTTGATTCCATGAGTTTCATTATGTTTTGTATTTTTATTTAATTATAGAAAGTATTTAATTTCTTTCCTAATTTCTGTCTTCACTCATTTTCCATTCAGTAATAAGCTGTTTAGTTTCCATGAGTTTGTAAGTTTTCTGTTGTTTCTGCTTTGCTAAAGATGGTCACACAGGCTATGCAGTGTTATTTCAATTTTCATTTATCTATTGAGAATTGTTTTGTGTACAAATATGTTTTAGTTTTGGAGAATTTCCATAAGGTACTGATAAGAAGTTTTTCTTTTGTGCTTGAGTGAATGGTGTTTGTGTTAAGTATCTATTAGTTTCATGTAGTTTACAATGTCATTTATCTTCAGTGGGAGGAGTGACTAGAGGTTTCCCAGGAAGTTTTGGCTGGAACTGGGAGCTGGGATAAGCAATAAGTCAGGGGAGGAAGCCTGGAGAGGAAGATCCTGTGATCCAATGGCGATGGGGACTGACAGGGGAATGGGGGCTGCAGCATGTGGTCTGCTAAGAGTTTGTGATAAGGTTGGGAAAATGGATTTAGGGAGGGTGAAAATAGGTGAAGGTTTGCAGTTAGCTCACTTGCTTCCCTGGCAAGAATAGCCTGTAGGTTCCCTTTAAGGGGTTGCTGGATTTGAATTCTAAGATAAAACCATGTGTCAAGGGAAAAAAGTTTAAACTGGAAAATTTGTTTGATACAATGAAAAAGTGAGGGATATATGAGTGGGAGTTGGTTTGTTGAGGGGCTGAAGGAGAGGTGGACATTTGCAGTTAGCCTATGTACTTCCCTGGTCCACGTGGCCTTGGAAAATATTAATATTTAGCACATGAGGCAACTCATATCATTTGCCATAGGGTCTTTTCCCATTTAAAAGAGATCAAAGGTGGCCTTCCTCAAATAAATTCCTGTAGTCGTATAATCTCTCTCTATCTCTAAAGAGAACCCTAACATCAGGATTTAACAACTAAATACTGATAAAAAATTTCACTCTGTTTTTTAAACTAATTTGTTTATTTATGTATTCATTTCTATACATCCTGACTAGAGGTTACCCTCCCTCCTCTTCTTTCAGTCTCTACACTTCTGCTCTCTTTCTATTCAGAAAAAGGCAGGATTCCCATGTATAGCAATTAGCCCTGGCATATCAATCTGCAGTGAGACCAGGCACATTCTCTTATTTTAAGGCTGGAAAAAGCAACCAGGTAGGAGGAAACAGTCCCCCAAACTGGCAACAAAATCAGAGACAGCCTCTGCTTGTTGGGGGAGGCTGCTTGTTTGGGCAGGTTGATTGTTCATTCCCAACTTCCCAGAACCAAAATAATCAAACATAAATTATATTATTTGCAATAATGTTTGGCCAATAACTTAGGCATATTCCTGGCTAACTCCTATATCCTAAACTAACCCATCTTGATTAATCTGTGTATCACCACATTGCTGTGTCTTACCCGGTAAAGTTCCATCCAGCATCTTCCTGTGGGTCAGGGCTACATGGCTTCTCCATGACTCCACCTACTTTGTCTCTATATCTTTTTTTTAGCCTGGCTATATTCTGTTAAGTCATTGGCCAAAAGCAGCTTCTTTACTCGTTAATAAAAGCAACACATATACGGAAGAACTTCCCACATCACCTGTTCTCACTATTAGGAGTCCCACAAGAAGACCAAGTTACACAGTGTGCAGAGGAACTAGATCAATCCCATGCAGGATCTCTGGTTGGCAGTTCAGTCTCTGTGAGCCCATATAAGTTCAGATAAATGAGTCTCTGTGTTTTCTTATGGTATCTTGGACAACTCTGGCCCCTATAATAAGATTTTATTTTCAGTGTCACCTATGTCAAGTTATATTTAATGCAGTAAAACTAGAATATTATAAAAGACTCAGGAGTTATGAAAGTATGTGGACTGGAAGTATGCTTTGCTTGTTTTTTTGGGGGGAGGGGGAATGGTCTTTTAGTGCTTCCAAATATTTATACTATCATTTATATAAAATTTATATAATATATTAATTATATGTGTCATTAACATTATATTCAATTAATAAAAATATGTTAATATTCATATATAAATCATATTTAAAATTAAGTAGAATATTCTTTAACTGCACACATAGAAAAAGTGAAACATGACTAGGAAAGAGAAATAAGCAGTAGACCCAGGAAATTCAAACATAAGCAATACAAGATTAATGTATTAGGAGACACCCAGCTAGGGCCATAAAAGATAACACTGTCCAGGCATCTCTGTTTACCGGAGAAGTTCTCAGTGAAGGCTAAGTAGTCTGCATTGTTTTGCTTATGGATATTTTAAATCAAGCTAGCAACAAGTTAAACTGTGGTTCTGACCAGACTCTCAGATAAAAGCAGATAAGATCTTTGTACACAATCTTTAGCTGGAGTCAGAATCAGTTCGGATCCTGGTAAGAACTGAAAAGTTAAACGTCAGGAAGTGTATAAATAGAGGAGGCTTTTGTAACCAATCCTGACAATTAGAGAAAGACTCATGCTCCTTTTGCTTGTACTGTCTATGAAAACATTGTCTTGGGAGAGGCATACACTGAGGTCAAAGTGAAAAGCTGTGGGTCAAATCAGAGGAACCTGATCTTTGGTTATGATGCACAGGAGAAATGTTTAAGTGTCTCAGGGAGCTCACCAGAACACACATTTTAGACAAAATTTATAGTCAACCGCAAGGCTTTATTTCAGCTGATTAGAAATATACTCAGATATTTAGGACCTAAGTGCAGCTTCAAGGGTCCAGAACATAAAGATTTTGAGTACAAAATCACATTCTGGCATCTAGCTGGGCAGATGCAAGTGGGAGCGGAAAAGAGGGGGTTGGGCTTTACGAAGGCAAGCAGTTAAGAGAAGTTAAGTTAACTGGAGCATATTGACCTCGGGTATTTAGAATAGAGTTGGGTAATTTTCCATCAGCGATATCAAACTGTAGTTTACATAAAATGTCCTCAACAAGATGGAGGAAACTTTGCACTGTCTTGACCAGTTCCAAAAGTGAAAAAGGAGGCTTAAAATATTGAGCAATTATTGGGCAAATGTGCCCATGTGATGCTATCAGGAAAAGAAACCCAGTGAATGTTTTTAAGCTAGTAGTTGGATTCATTGTGAGCAGGTAATATCAAAGATGAGAAGGTAAGAATTTCTCCATCACAAACTGTCTCAGAGAACATTGCTTTACACTCAGGAATTTAAAAGAAAATCCTTAAGTGTTATTTCATGTAGCAAGTGCTATTACTCAAATTATTTGAGGACATTTATGATATATTTCATATTATTTATTAATGTCTTTTCTTTATTTCTAGGATGTATATGATACTTAATATGTACAGCTTTTTCTTGGAATCTCACTACACCAGTGACTTGTGCTCAATTGTAATAAATTTACTTACCTAGAGTGACTGAGAAAATCAAAAAAGAAAGAAAAAATTAAATATGTATGCAGTGCAGTAAGGGAGAAATGCTACCCTCATTATTCTCTTTTTTCCCTTGCTTTGTAGCCAGTTAGAAAGAGCAAAGAGTCACACAAAAGCCTTATTTTAAGCGATAGGCTTATTTGACAAGAATCATTTCAAAATTGAAGCTATCTTTGTCATCATAATGGAATATGCATTCTCATAGGAAATTCATTGTTTTCTTGAAACAAGATTTCCTTGAGTGCACAAGATTCTTTAAGCCATGCATAGACTATGGGTATGACAATACATGGCTTTGTCATTGGAAATTAATTTTTCTTACATAATATGTAAACAGAAGTGGGCATATGGCAACTATCCATTTCATTTTATCAGTTTGCAGAATTTGATTTTCTTTACTCTGTCAGTGTTTGCTGCCAAGATGGATCTATTTATCTGGTACTGCTTGGATTACATGTCACTTTTTGTTTAGATCTTCGAGTCAAAGAAATGCTTTTGTCCTCTTTGCTTACAAGGTACCTGTTGACAAATCTGGCTGAAGTTATAACATCAATGGAAAGTTACACCAAGTTATATAATGAACAAGATGGTTTGTGATCATGTTAAATGTTGTAGAATTTGTAGAATGTATCAATAAAATGAAAATAATAACAGCATGCTGCTCAAGTATGGAACATAGGTCAATTAGTGAGCACTATGATTAGTGTGAATAAAAAACTACATATGAGAGAAGTTCATGATCTGTATACAAGTGTTCATTGACATGTACCGCCAACTCCTGCCATAAAGAAAGAAAATATGTCATTAAAGAGACTCTGCTTTATAACATGTCTTATGTTTCTTTGACCTTTTTTATTTTTAAGATGTATTTCATGAATAGAAGAGTCTCATATAAAATTTTGACAAGAATGTAGCACACAGCTAAAAAGAAAACTGTGTAATTGTCTTGTAATGTTATACCCTTTCAGATTATATATCACATCATCATATCATGCTTGTTATATGTTTAGTTTTTAAAGTCTAATTACGAATGTAGTTTTTTCTGTCATATATATATATATTAAAAGCAAAACTCCTATTGTTTAGTAAGTAAAAAATTAAAATGTAAGAGGGAAATCCTGAGATTCTAGCTTCTTTCAAATTTGATTTGTGCATTTATTTCTGATTACCACACTTCAGAACCTTCATTACCTGTACAGTGTAAGTGGTCCAGTGTAGCTAAGGCCTATGTTTCCACAAATGTACACTTCCTTCACTTCATTTTCTGCATGAAGTCTCTTAAAATAGGACAGATAAAGTTAGAAAAGATACTTAATTCTGAACTTTAAACCTAAATTTTTAATTTTTTTCTATCCATAGTCATATTTTCAATTTCCTGAATTTTATTTTTATAAAGAGAACAGTTTGTGTTTTTAGATTCTTTCTTTGTTGTGACAGGAAAGTTCTCTCAGAGAGATAAACAATCCACTCTCCAACACCCCTATTGTTTTCCATCTCATTTAATTTTTAATGAAATATTTTCTTACATAATATATCCTGATTAAAGTTTCTCCTTCCTTATTACTCCCATTTTCTCCATATCTCCCTTTCCATCCATACTCTCTCCATTAAGTCTGTCATTAGAAAACAAATGGGTTCTAAGAAAATATTAATAAAATAAAACTTAATGAGGTAGAACAAAGCTAATACATCATAACTGAACAAAACAGAAGGAAAAGGGCCCAAGAAAAGGCACAAGAAACAGAGATACATTCTTTCACACATTCATGAATTCCACAAAAACACAAAACTGAAAGCCATACATAATATATACACAAAGGACCTATATGGTAAAAAGAGAAAAAAAATGTATGAATAAAATTAAATGTTAAAAAGAATAATTTACAAGCCTATAATCCACAATAATAACCATCATGTCAATACATAATCAGGGAGCAGTAGTGACACTCATATCTTGGAGTAATCAATAGCTATCTAGCTGGAATTAAAGCCAACTAAATAGGATGAAATTTTTTTGTCATTGAAAATCTACCCAATTCCCTCTCTCTGGTGAGGTCACAAAGACTATTCAAGTATAATTCCAACTACCTGTCTATCTTTATAACCACAGTGTAACTCTCACTCCATTTTCAATGAAGTATCTTTTGACACCAGATAGAGAAAATGCACAACTTGTCAAAATGCAGATAATCACTGCCTATACATTGTTCATCTCCAATTATTATATAAAACTGTAAACCTAAGGCTCAGAGAATATAATGGAATAAGAGGTTGAAAGATTGAAAAACAAGAGCAGGAATTCTTTTGCAATATTATAGTATGATATATGTATATGATACATCATATATATCATATATATGATACACACACACACATATATATATATAACATATATAATATATGTGTGATTTGGAGCTGTACCTATGAAATATTAATAATATATTAGCCTAAATAATACCAGTACAATGGCAATACTTTTGTCATCTTAATTTGGATGAAGGAAATCTCAAAAGACTAAATGTCTAAATGAAGAGTTAGAGGCAATTAATTCCCCCAGTGGACTATCCAATAGTAAGAGGTTCACCCTAAAAACATATACACAGAAAAAATAATAAATGGCCTCAGAATGTTGCAATCATATAAACGTGATACCTATGCTCATATGTGCATGTTTGTATATGTTTTAATAATAATAAAGAATAGAGGTCAATTTTACAGGGTTTGGAGGCATATGTGAGCAGTTGGAAAGGGAAAGTTGGTTGGAAATAATACATGGACAGGCAGTATTCACATATGAAATTCTCAAAAATGAATAAAAATAAATTCCCTGTCAACTGTTGAAAATAAAATCCACTTTTAATGTATATCATAGAGCATTAATATCCAGAATATTTTAGGTTTATAGAAAATATGATATATATTATCATTAATTTAATGTAGTCAGAAACCTAGACAAAAATATATAAGAAACCATGTTTTTCTTGTTCATAACCTTTCACTTCTATCCCTAAACATTTCTGGTTTTATGTTTTTATTTCTCTCTCACACTCTCTCTCTTCCTCCCTCCTTTGCTCTCTCTCTCTCTCTCTCTTTGTCTCTCTCTGTCTCTATCATTCTGTTTTTGTGTGTGTTTGCATGTGTATGAAGTTTTATTTCTGAAAAGTCTGAAAAGCAAGAGAAATTTCAACAGAAAAGTTGGGTACATATAATTGGGTATTTGTGACATAGAAGAATGAAAATGTTGAAAGTGTAGTATTTACATCAACTTTGTTTTCTATCATAATTACTTTCTAGACTTTTAGTTATAAAATGTCACAAATATATAGTATTCATTATTATATATACTTGTCATTCATGCCTACATATGCTGAGATACATGTATTAGGTACAATAAAATATTAAGTACAACATGCATAGTCACATACTCATAATTGTCATAATAAGTTTTCTATTGCTATGAAAACTTCATAAACCAATTAGAGTAAGAAAAAGTTTACTTCAGCTTATATAGTTTTTATTTTATTAAACTTGACCTGAGTGAAAATTAGGCCAAGACTCAAAGTAGGATCATGAAACAGGAACTGAAGCAGAGGTCATTAAGGAATGCTCCTTAACTATTTTCTCCACAAGAATTGCTCATTCTGTTTTTTAATACAAACCAGGAGTATCTTTCTAGTTGGTTGCATCATGCATACTGTGCTGTGTCCTTCTGTACCAATCATTGATCAAAAATTTGCCCCCCAAAACTGCTTAGAGCCCAGTTGCGAAGAATTTATCAATTATAGTTCCCCCTTTCCAAATAATCCTTGTTTTCAATAAGCTGACAACAACTGGCTAACAATTTCATGTTTTTAAAAAGTATTAAGGAAAAGTGTCTTACTAATGGTGTCCAGTTAACTGCTGCTCATAGTGATTCTTTGACCTATCCTATATGAGTCTCATACTGTAATATAAAAATCATTACATCTTATTTGTACATTTGACTATAGAAATTAGTAAAGTTTGTATAGAGCATATTAAAAATGTTAACATTCATATCTTTAAAAATCTTATAAACAACAGGAATTATCAAGAACAATTATTAAAGAAGGCAAAAGCCAATTTAAAAAATATGAAACATCTTAGAAAAGTCAACAAGTCATAGAATACAATCTAATCTTTGTTTTAAATGAATAAGATAAATAACACACCCAGTTACCACTAAGCAACAATCAAAATGGTCATGAACAAATTGAGTCAAGTCCAAGTGCTCAAAAGAAAGGGAAGACTGATAAATCTCAATGGCTATGATACTGCCATTGCTGGCTTTTGGGGATCCTACTCTCTTTGGATATATACTTTGCTCAACCTAGATGTGGTAGGAATGGCCTTGGACTTTCCACAGGGCAGGGTGCCTTGCATTTTCTTAGGAATGGATGGCAGAGAAGTGGAAGGATGTATGGAGGGAGTGGGGGGAGCAGAGAGAGTGGGAATTTGGATTGATATTTTATAAAAGTAATAAAGTAATAATAAAAAAAGAAAGGGAAGACTGGAAGTCTTGTGTATTATAAAGTGGCTTAGACATGTTGAAAACTTTTAATTTATGATTTGACATGTTTATTTATTTAATTGACAATCCTTACCAATAATGTTAGTTCCTCTAAGCATGTGATCAAGGAAATGCATATGTATATAGATGAAGAGTCAGTAGAAATATTCAAAAAGTGTATTCATATGAACTCTATATCAGTAACAAATCAATGACTATTACTATTATAATTGGTTATTTACTTAGTGAAATAATATAATTTGGCAATAATATAAAACTGGCAATTATAAATAATATAAGTTAATATAAAATAACTGTCCAGAAAGGTATATGATGAGTGTTCTATAACTCATTACTACATTTTTAAAATTAAAATATTATATAATATTAAATTATGACTTTAGAAGTAAAAAAGAATTATAGTCTTTAAAGATAAAGTAGCAAACACCTATTTATGGAGTTCAGAGTCAAGATCTAGGAACATGAAAGCTTATTATGTCCTGATAGTATATGAGGGCACAGTTTGCAATGGGTTAATTCAAAGAATCATTGCTACCATAATTGCATATGAAAATAAGATTATGGTTATACAAATATAATTTTTAGTTTTAAAAATAAGTGTGGCTTACCTAAGCATTTCTTGCTAAAAGCTGTGTCTGTAATCTACTATAAGATATCTTCATAATCAAATGATAAAAAGTATTGTAAACATGTCAAAGTCACATGTACTGAATGATAGTAAAACTGTTCGTTTGTGGGTGTAAATAGTACAATAATCCTATTCAATATTTTTCCTATATAAGCTTAAGTGTTGTATAACAGAGACTTTAAAGAAATCAAGACTATAGTTATCAAGCACAAAAAAGCCATAATTTTCCTTGTTTTCTTAGAACTTCATCTTAGGGATTTTATTCCTGCGAAGTAACACCATGAATACAGCACTTCTTGTAAAGGAAAACAATGAATCAGGGCTGATGTACAGTTGAGAGATTTAATTAATTGATCATTGTCCTCTTGGAAAGCATGAAAGCATGCAGGCAGATATGGTACTGGAGAATTAGTTTAGTGTTCTACAACCAGATCTTTGGAGAGCATGAAGAGAGAGTAACACTGGCTATAGCTCAAAGACCACCCACAGTGACACACTTCCTCCAATAAGGCCAAACCTAATCCAACAAAGTCACAACTACTAATGGCACCACTCCCTGTGAGCCTATCAGGTGGCATTTTCTTTTAAACCATCACATACACACACACATCTAGCACTTTTTTATAGGGAATATTTAAGATAGGATCCCTGAATTATTCCTTACATACTCTGTTTCCATCACAGGTTTAAAAGTTTTGGTAGTCTTATTCTTCCAAATATTTACTGCCCAGGAAATACGTCTAATCTCTTTGCCATTGTTTTGTCATTTCAGTACCAATAATAGTCTGTCTAGTTTTATTAACTAATATTACCATCTCTATAATTCATTACACAACATTACAATGTATTTAATTAAGTTTGAAATTTGTGATTCTTTTTCATTACTTCTCTATAACTTCAAATTTCTAGCCCACTAGACAAATATTTCAATATAAATATATGAAAATATAAATTTAATGTATTGTAGTATATTTAATGATAAATCTGGGCATGGAACATAGTTCAGTAGTAAAGGATGTGCTTCACAAGCACAAGGAATCAGTTTCAATACCTAGTGCCTGCACATACATGCACACACACACACACAACAGAAAGAAAAGCCTTGTAATATTTATCAGATAATTTTCAGAGCCATACAGATAACATAATCTATGCTAATGTAGCACCCTAAGGTACCCCAGAAATGTTCAGATAAATGTGAACTTTTTCACTAACGTACCTTTCGAGATTGTCATCTATACTCTGGTTAGACAGTTTACTAACGTAGCTAATGATGATTCATAATAGTCCTCTAGTTTTCTGAAGGTGAATAAGCTCTCAGTTGATGCTGTGGAATAATGTTTTCATACATTATATAGATTTGTCACTCATATTGGTTTAATAAAATGTTGACTGACCAGTAGCCAGGCAGGAATTATAGGTAATGCAACCAAACTAAGAGAATCCTGGGAAGAGGGAAGGGAGAGAAGCAGTCACCAGTAAGAAGCAGAGGAAGCAAGAAGAGAATGCTTCACTGATTAAGGTACCAAGCCATGCGGCTAAATATAGATAAGAGTTATGGATTTATTTGAGCTGTAATAGTAAATAATAAGACTGAGCTAATAGGCTGAACAGTTTATAACTAATATAATCCTCTGTGTGTTTCTTTGGTCCTAAATGGCTGGGGGACCAGTCAGAGTAGAAACTTCCATCTGCAAGTTGGATCTACTCAAGCATGATTAGAAAAACAGAAAGGAGGCAGAGGCATTTTCTTGCAGTTGTTTTCAATTGAACGCTATATGCATTTACTCTGGATACATTTGCAAGAGTTTAAACTGTGTTAAAGAACACAATGCAAACATATTTGAAAATGCTTCTCCTCACAAACAAAAACGTTCCAAGCACAAATGGTTGGCAACTGTCTGGGCTGTTTGGAGATTCCTTTGGGGTCATTTTGGACAACAACTCAGTTTCATTTTGGACAACAACTCAGTTTCATATCACCCAAACCCAGTACAGGAAGCTTCCTTTGGTCACAAGAGATAGCCTGTTAGGTTTTGTCTACCCCATTATTTGATTAGTTCATTTAGATTGCCTTTATATATGCAATTAATTTATGAAATTTTTACTGTATTAGGCTTCCATATTATCCTTGATATAAACTTCAATTTTAGCTGTATCTTCCTGTGTTCCATTTTACCAGTCCCTCTTCCCAACTCTCCTCCCATTTCAGGTACCCCTTCTATCCATATCTACATATTCTACATCCTTTTCTTTTTTATTGATTTTTATTGAGCTCTGCATTTTTTTCTGCTCCCCTCTCTGCCTTTCCCCTCCTGTTCAGGGAGATCTATCTGTTCTCTGAAGTCCCTTACTTTATATCTTCTATCTTTGGTTCTATGGGCTGTAGCTTGGCTATCATTGACTTAACAGCTAATATCCACATAAAAGTGAATAAATACCATATTTGTCTTTCTGAGTCTGGGATACCTTATTCAGGATGATTTTTTTAGTTCCATTAATTTTCCTCTAAATTTCATGATGTCTTTTTTTAACAGCTGAGCAATACTCCATTTTGTAAATGTACCTCCCTTTCTTTATCTATTATTCTGTTGAAAGAAATCCAGGTTGTTTCCAAGCTCTAACTTTTCTGAATAGAGCAGCCATGATAATGGTTACACAAATGTCTATGTGCTAGGATGAAACATCCTTTGAAGTAACAGGATCTTGAGATAAGTTGATTCTCATTTTCTCGAGGAACCACCACACAGAATTCCATATCAGCTCTAATAGTTTCATTCTTACTAAAAATGTTGCTCTGTGTGTGTTCCTGCTACTCCATGTACTCTCCTGAAAGTGCTGGCGCTTGTTTTGTTGATCTTAGCCATTCTAACATATGTAATGTTAAATCACAAATTAGTTGTGATTTTTTTCTTTTTCTTCTCTCTTTATTTTTATTGATGTTTTTGCATACCAACCACAGTTCTCCCTCATTCTCCTCCTCCCACTCCCCACTAACTTCCCACAATACACCTTATCCATTCTTCAGAAATGGTAAGGCTTCCTATGGTGAATCAACAAAGCCTGGTGCATTAACTTGAGGAAGTACCAAGTCCCTGCCCACTGGTGATAGCCTATGTTGGTGAGGATGCGGAGTAAGGGGGATACTCCTCTACTGCTGGTGGGAGTGCAAACTTATGCAGTCACTTTGGAAATCAGTGTGGCAGTTCTCTAAAAATTGGTAATCAATATATCATAAGACCTAATATTAGTAGCCTTGGGTATATACTCAAAGGATACTCACTCATACCACAAGGACATAGCAGCATTACTTTAATAACAAGGTCATTGAAATAACATAGATGCCTCATGACCAAATAATGAATAAAGAGAATGTGGTACATATATACAATGGAGTATTATTCAGTTAAAAAATGACAGCATTGAATTTTCAGACAAATGAATGAAACTAGTGAAGGCATAAATCATCTTGGTTGAGTTTACCCAGACCCAGAAAGACAAACATGGTATGTTCTCATTAATAAGTGTACAAAATATGTAAACAGATGTAAAGCAAAGGATAACCAGACTACAATCCTTAGCTGCAGAGACGCTAGACAACAAGGAGGACTCTAAGAGGAACACATAGATTACCCTGAGAAGGGCAAATGGATGAGATCTCCCAGGTAAGCAGGCAGTGGGGGAACAATAGAGAGGAGGGGATGAGGGATGAGAATATGAAGGAATGGGATGGTTGAGTTGGGGCAGCGATAAAATGGGAGAACAATGAGAGAGATTTCTTGATAGCAGGAGCCATTATGCAGTTAGGGAGAAACCTGGTGATAGGAAAATTCCCAGGAATTCACAAGGATGACCCCAGCTAAGATTCCTAAAAATAGTGAAGAGGGTGCTTGAACTGGCCATTAACTGTAATCCAATTGGTGACTACACTAAGTGTCATTATATAACCTTCATCCAATAACTGATGGAAGCAGGTGCAGAGATCCATAATCAAGTACCACACCAATCTCCAAGAGTGCATTTGAAGAGCAAGTAGGATGATTAAATGAGCAAGGGGGTGGGTCTAGATCATCATGTAGTTGTAATTTGTGTTTACAAAAGTCTAAGGGTGTTTAATAGCTATAGAACTCATTAAAATGTTGAATTTGACATGTTGTCTTCATAAAACTGTTACCTCTAAGTTCTTTGGTATAGGGATAAATTCTATAGGCTCTCAAAGATAAGCACAAACATCAAGACAGCCAAAAAAGCCTTTATTGCCAATATTTACTTCCTGACATATATGTTAGGGTAATAATGGCACAAGCTTGTGGAAATAATAAACTAATAATTGGTTTGATGTAAGAGGATTGGGGAGAGCTTGGTGGAATTGGGTGGTTGAGATGGAGGAAGGGTGGATGTGGGCGCAGGGAAGTAGATATCTTAATTAAGGGATCCATTTTAGGGTTGGCAAGAGACTNGGATGTCCCCAGCTAGGTTCTTGGGCAGCAGAGGAGAGGGTGCCTGAACTGGCCATATCCCATAGCCACACTGATGAATAACTTGCATATTACCATAGAACATTCATCTGGTGATGGATGGAGATAGAGACTGAGACCAACATTGGAGCACTGGACTGAGCTCCCAAGGTCCAGAAGAAGAGCAGAAGGAGGGAGAACATGAGCAAGG
>LOJH01029174.1:2972-18550 GCA_001685095.1 Ellobius talpinus | reverse complement strand
TCTTGGGTTGGAGTTTTCCTTCTAGTACTTTGTATAGGGCTGGGTTTGTGGCTATGTATTGGTTAAATCTGGTTCTGTCATGAATATCTTGTTTTGTCCATCTATGGTAATTGAAAGTTTTCTGGGTATAGAGTAGTTTGGGCTGGCATCTGTGGTCTTTTACTCCTTGCATAACACTTGATCAGGACCTTCTGGCTTTCCATTGTTTTCATTGAGAATCAGGTGTAATTCTGATAGTTCTGCCTTTATAATGTTACTTGGCCTTTTCCCTTGCAGCTCTTAATATTCTTTCTTTATTCTGTATTTTTAGTGTTTTGATTATTATGTGTCAAGGGGACTTTTTTCTTTTGTTCCAGTCTATTTGGTGTTCTATAGCATCTTGTAACTTCATATTCATATCCTTCTTTAGGTTGGGAAAGTTTTCTTCTGTGATTTGTTAAATATATTTTCTATGCTTTGGAGTTGGACTTCTTCTATCCCTGTTAGTCTTACGTTTGGTCTTTTCATGGTGTGCCATATTTCCTGGATATTTTGTGTTAAGCTTCTCTTAGATTTAATGTTTTCTTTGACTGATAAGCCTAATTCCTCTATTGAATCTTCAACGCTTGAGATTTTTCTCTTCTATCTCTAGTATTCTGCTGTTTATGCTTACACTTGTGGTTCCTGATCATTTTTCCGTATTTTTCATTTCCAGAATTCCCTCGGTTTGTGTTTTCCTCATTGTCTCAATTTTGGTTTTCAAGTCTTGAATTGTTTCTTTCATCTGTTTGATTTCTTTTTCTTGGTTTTCTTTAAGGGATTTGTTGATTTCTTCCAATTTTTTTGTTTGTCTTTTCCTCCATTTCTTTGAAAGAATTTTTTATTTCCTCTTTGAGGGTCTCAAACATTCTCCTAAAGTTATTTTTAGTTCATTTTCTTCTGCTTCATCTGTTTTGGGGTGTTCAAGTCTTGCTGTTTTAGAGCTACTACTTTTGTTGGTTTCGTGGTGCTCTTTGTGGTGTTGAGTGTGTTCTTATCTTGTCTACCCATCTTTTCCTCTGNTTAAGGGATTTGTTGATTTCTTCCAATTTTTTTGTTTGTCTTTTCCTCCATTTCTTTGAAAGAATTTTTTATTTCCTCTTTGAGGGTCTCAAACATTCTCCTAAAGTTATTTTTAGTTCATTTTCTTCTGCTTCATCTGTTTTGGGGTGTTCAAGTCTTGCTGTTTTAGAGCTACTACTTTTGTTGGTTTCGTGGTGCTCTTTGTGGTGTTGAGTGTGTTCTTATCTTGTCTACCCATCTTTTCCTCTGATTAGTGTAGTTGGGGTTGTGTCTCTGGTGATCACTCTTCCAGATGCCAGTGGATCCAAGGCTCAGATGGTTGTTCCTCATGGTAGAGTTGGGCCATGGTTCCAGTCAAGCTGGAATCCCAGAGGTCCCTTGGGCCTGCTCCCATGGAGGTCACTTGTTGGGCTTGCTCCCATGGAGGTTGCTGGCTCTGGCCTGCTCTCACATATGTTCCTGGCTCAGGCCTCAAGTTTTTTTTGCTTTTTAAAGACAGGGCCTCACTCTTCTGCAAGACTTTTTGTCATAAAGGGATTTTAGATTTTGTCAAAGTCTTTTTCAGCATCTAATGAGATGATCATATGTTTTTTTCTTGGTTTCTTTTCGTTGTTGCTGTTTTCTTTCAGTTCATTTATGTGGTGGATTACATTGACACATTATCATATGTTGAACCATCCCTGCATCTTTGGGATGAAATTAACTTGATCATAGTGGATGATCTTTTGATGTGTTCTTGGATTCTATTTGTGAGCATTTTGCTGAATATATTTGCATCAATGTTCATGAGGAAAATTGGTCTGTTATTCTCTTTGAGTCTTTGTGTGATTTGGGTATCAGGGTGACTGTGGCTTCAAAAGAAATTAAGCTATATTCCTTCAGTTTCTATCTTATGGAATTATTTGAGGAGTATCGATATTAGCTCTTCTTTCAAAGTCTAGTAGAATTCTTTAATAAACCCATCTGGTCTGGGCTTTTTTTGGTTGGGGAATGTTTAATAACTGCTTCTGTTTCCTTAGGGGTTATAGGTCTATTTAAATTGTTTATCTGATCTTAATTTAACTTTTGTAAGTGGTATATATGAAGAAAATTGCCCATTTCTTTTAGATTTTTCCAATTTTTTGTTCAGGTTTTTGAGATATGACCTAATGATTCCTTGGATTTCCTTGGTGTCTGTTGTTATATCCCCCTTTTTGTTTCTGATTTTATTTATTTGGCTATTCTCTCACTTTTAGGTAGTTTGGATAAGGTGTCTTCTATCTTGTTGATATTCTCAAAAAAAACCCAACTCTTTGTTTCACTGATTTTTTTTTTGTATTGTTCTTTTTGTTTGTATTTTACTGATTTCAGCACCGAGTTTGATTATTTCCTCTCATCTACCTCTCTTGGGTGTGTTTGCTTCTTTTTGTTTAGAGCTTTCAGGTGTGCTGTTAAGTCATTAGCATGAGATCTCTTGGAATTCTATATGTAGGCATTTAGTGCTGTGACCTTTCCTCTGAAGCTTTCTTTGTGTCCTGTAAGTTTAGGTATGCTGTGCATTCATTTTTATTGAATTCCAGGAAGCCTTTAATTTCTTTCTTCACCCAGTAGTTATTCAGTTGTTCAGTTTCCATGAGTTTGTAGACTTTCTGTTGTTTCTGTTGTTTTTGAAATCCAGCTTTAACCTGTGGTGGTCTGATAAAATACAGGGTGTTATTTCAGTTTCCTTGTATCTATTAAGACTTGTTTTGTGACCAAGTATGTGGTCTGTTTTGGGGAAGGTTCCATGCAGTGCTGAGAAGAAGGTATATTCTTATGTGTTTGAGTGAAATGTTCTGTAGCTGTCTGTTAGGTCCATTTGAGTCATAACATCTCTTAGTTATTTTGTTATTTCTCTGTTTAGTATCTGTCTGGATGATCTGTCCATTGATGAGAGTGGGATATTGAAGGCTCCCACCATTAATGTGAGGGTTGATGTGTGATTTAAGCTTTAGTAATGTTTCTTTTACAAATGTGGGTGCCCTTGTGTTTGGGCATTGTAGTTAGTTATGTCATCTTGGTGGATGTTTTTCTTGGTATGAAGTTTCCTTTCCAGTCTGTTTTGATTAATTCTGGCTGAAAGTCTAATTATAGGTATAGAGTAGCTACATCAGGTGCATGAGCTTCACTTTTGGTTTTACTGGTGTGAGATTATTTCCTGTGTCTTCATGGGTGTATTTAACCTTTTGGGGTTTTCCTTCTAGTACCTTCTGTAGGGCTGAATTTGTGGATAGATATTGTTTAATTTGATTTTGTTATGGAATATCTTGTTTTCTTCATCTATGGGATTGAGAGTTTTGCTGGATACAGTAGTCTGGGTTGTCGTCTTAGCGTCTTCAAGATATCTGTCCAGGCCCTCCTGCCTTTCTTTCTTTGTTCTGTACATTCAACGTTTTGATTATTATGTGGTGGGAGACTTTCTTTTCTGGCCCAATCTATTTAGTGTTCTTTTTCCTTAATAGGCGTGTCCTTCTTAAGGTTAGGAAAATTTTCTTCTATGACTTTGTTAAGAATATTTTCTAGGCCTTTGAGCTGGGATTCTTCTCTGTCTATTCCTATTACTCTTAAGTTTCGTCTTTTCATAATGCCCCAGGTTTCCTGGATGTTTTGTGTCAGGAATGTTTTAGATTTAACATTTTCTTTGACTGATGCACCAATTTTTTCTATTGTATTTTCTATGTCTGAGATTTTCTCTTTCATCTCTTGTATTCTGTTGGTTATGCTTTTGTCTGTAGTTCCTGTTCACTTACCTAGATTTTTCCATCTCCAGGATTCCCTAAGTTTGTACTTTCTTTATTGCTTCTATTTCCATTTTCAGGTCTTGAACGGTTTTATTAATTCCCTTCACCTGTTTGGGTTTTTTTTCTTTTTGGCTTTCTTTAATTAAGGGATTTATTCATTTCCTCTTTAAGGACCTCTATCATCATAAAGTTGGTTTTAAGGGTGTTTTCTTGTGTTCCAGCTGTGTGGAATACTCAGGGGTTGCTGTAGTAGGATGGCTGGGCTTTGGTGGTGCCATATTACTCTGGCTGTTGTTGATTGTGTTCTTAAACTGGTTTCTAGGCATCTGGATTTGGGGTGAATATAGGTCTAGGTGCTGATTTCTGAGTTTGTCTTTGTTGGATGGGTTCCTTGGTTTCTGTTTCCTCTTTGGTCTTCTGGCGGGACCTCTGGTCCAGTAGGAAGTCTCCATCAGAGCTGGGGGCTGGGCTTCTGGAAAATAACATGGCCTCTGGTCTAGTAGGTGGTTCTCTGTACTTCTGACTGGTGTGGCCTGCACCTGAGCAGCATAATGCCATCTGAGGTGGAGCCTTATGTTGAAACTCTTAATCCCCAGTGCTTAGAATATTTGAGACAGAGTATGTAGTGGGTAACTAAGGTTGAATGATGCCTGAGGTGTGTGCCCTGATCCTCTTGGGTTGGTTAGTTGCCTCATAAGAAGAAAGAGATTTCTGAATGACAGGGAGAGACCTGCAGTGACCATCCTGACCCTGGGCTTCTCACTAGCGCCCTGAGAAATAAAGTTCTGTTTTTTAAGCCACATGGTTTCTGGTGCTTTGCTGCAGTTGCTCAGTGAGGACACACTATGCACAGTTTGCTGCAGCGGCTCAGTGGGGCACACTATGTGCAGTTTGCTGGCTGGTTTCCAGTCTCTTCACACAAAGCCTCTGGAAACAGAGTACACATGTAGTCTGTGCTAACGTGTCTACTGTGGTTTGAGTGTGTGTCCCGAAAAGCTTGCTTCCTAACGCGGTGGTGTGGGGGGGGTAGCTGTTTGAAATGTCCTGACTCATGGGAGGCCATTAGCCTTTGAGGGCACTGCCTCCAGAAGAGCTCTGTGCTGGAGCACAGTCTCTCTGGGTTCCTGTTTGGCCCTGTGATCTCTTGCTTCTACTTTTTACTACGGGAGCCCTCGATGGAGCTGTTTGGATTTGAAGCCTTTATAACTATGAAGTAAATACTTTTTTATAGTTACACGGCCACAGCTGTTTCATTGTTGTATGAAAATAAGCATTTTTATTGTGTGTCTAGGAATAGACTGGTTAGTTTATGTGTTGAGTATGTGCGTGTGCTCGCGCTCGTGTGTGCACGCGTGCACATGCATGCATATGTGTCTCTGTGTGAACATGTATAGAGACCAGATGTCAATATTGGGTCTCACTCTCTACCTTATTTTTTGAGACAGGATGTTTTGCTTAATATAGAACTGGCCAAGTTCAGCTAGATTGGATGGCCAGCACAGCCTAGGGACCTTCTGTCTCTGCCTCCTCAGCACTGAGATGGCAGATGCACGCTGCCCTGCTTAGCTGTGGTAATTTTTTCTTTTTTTTCTTTCTTTTTTGTTGTTGTTTTTTAGGGAGGGATTATTTGTTTAAATCAAGACTTAAGTTTAATTATATGTTTATGTCTGTGTGTGGGTATATGCCCATGGAGGCCAGAAGAGGGTGTTGAGTCTTCATGTTTTTCCAGCACCTGATGTAGGTGCTGGAAACCCGACTCTGCATCTCCTACAAGAGCAATATGTGCTGTTAGCCACTGAGCCGTCTCTCCAGCTGCTCCCCCTCTCTCCCTGTCTTTTAAACAGGAGTGCTAGGGATTGACCTCAGCCCCCATGGCTGTTGAACGCATTCAATTGATTGAGCCATTTCTCTAGCTCCTGTTACACTTTTTAAGAAACTGTCAAACTATCTTCTGAGAAGTTCTTCTGTTTGCCTACCTACAATGAGAGTTCTGTTTCTTCCCCACTCATATCTAGGCAGTCTTGAGTTGCTCTTAGCATCAAAGGCTCCTACTTGGTATGCCTTGGTCAGGTGAGCACAGTGTGCTATGGAGCCTCCCCCATCTCTCAAGCTCTTAGATTCAGATGTTATTATTATTATTATTAATTATTTTAGTTTACTTTTCATAAAGACTTAGAATGACAGTGTTTTTACCCCTCTTCCTTGGCCTTTCCTAGCTTTCCCTTTTCTTGACACAAAACAAAACCAAAACCCCAAACAACTGGCTGAACTGGGGCACTGGGCAGAGAGGCATTAAAGGAAGTTGGGGTGGGAATGCCATCAACATGTTTCAGTGGGTAGAATCATTTGTTCTGCAAGCCTGGTGACCCGAATTTAACCCCAGAACCCATGTGAGAAAAGCTGAATGTGGTGGCTCGCATCTGTAATCTTAGCATTCCTGTGGCAATATGGGAGGTGCAGATGAGCGTTAGCCAGAAGCTTGAAGGCCAGCTAACTAATGTGGAGTACACAGAGCAGCAGAAACACAAGAACCAACTCAAGAGTTATCCTCTGACCTCCACACGTGTGTGGAGATACAGATGTACCTGTACTCATGCATAGCGCTCTCTCTCTCTCTCTCTCTCTCTCTCTCTCTCTCTCACACACACACACACACAAAACACACTTTTAAGAATTATTTAAGGGAGTCAGGGTTTTAGAGTCTGATCCACGGGGACCTGAATCCAGGCTTTGTAGCTGTGTGATAAGCCTTGCTTTGACAGTGTGTGGGGAAGCTAAAGCTTCCAGCTTGTATGGTGGTTACAAGGATTCAATAGAATGCATCAAAACATCTTTGTTTATTGAACACCAGAAAGATTTGTTTATTTATTAAAATAGATTTGTTCTATTTATTGTTGAACAGTATGTGACCCACCAATTGACTGAGGAACTGAATTCTTAATGGGTATCACCAGTTACAGTGCATTGCCTGGCCAGGGTGACCATGAAATGTTTAATAACATCCAGGCCATGGTTTGATCATTTGCACATATGGGGATATGGGATGTGTGTGTAGGTACTCCTACCAAGGCAGCTCCTGCCAGAGTGTGTTCCTTTAGGCGGCCTGTTCAGGGAAGCCTCTGGTCTGCTCTCTGGCTACTGAGTCTGTTTTTAAGAGGATCAGAGCACACCCTGTCTCCACTAGGGTTACTTTCAGGCTTTTGGGATCGTGGCCTGTGAACACGGCCTGAGTTTCTCAGCAGCGTTTGACCATGGGTGGCAAGGATGCTGTCTTTTTGGCCTGCAGAATCCTTTGTCCGTCTGGCTAAAGTGTGTTAGAGCGTATGGAGCCTTCCCTCCAATGCAGACGTGGGGAGTTAGTTTTTGATAGTAGTGTCAGTCTGCTCAACTGATGTCAGTGGAATTTGAAAGGTTGCCCTCAGCATGGGCAGGTAGACTGAGCTGGAGCTCCAGGGAAATGGGAATGGGGGGATTGGTGGGCAAAGGATTTGTTTTGCCAGGTGGGGGTGTCTTAAGGCTTTCTCTACTCTGCCCGACCGCTGGGTTTCCAATACCCTGCAGTGCTGCTCCTTAGAGCCGGCTGGCTTTTTTGGCATCATTTGGTTTAGTTGCTAGGAAGCCGAATAAGGCAAATGCAACTTCCTTTTGACTTGCTCACATTGAACCATCTGCTTATTCCTTTTCGTGGCCTTCAAACTTGGCTAGGATCATTGAGAAGAGGGTCGAGTGGAGCATCTGCGCTCATCCTCTTTGGAAATGGAATGTTTTCTTCTAACTCTTTAACCCTCTCAGTCCAAATCTGTAACATTCTTGCCAAACCCTTGGTTCTGTCAGCTAGCAACTTGCAGCAAGTATTGTCTTCTAAGGTTTGGCCCTTCTTTATGTCTTAGATTTCAATCTATATTAATAACGCATCCCTTAAATGAGGCAGATGGTGGCTGTGTGTGTCAGAGTGTATTTGGAGTGTTACTGTAATGTGGCTTTAGTGGAGGATGCCTCACACTGGAGTTGATGCACATACCTGGAGCTCTATTAGGAAGGGAGTATGATCCGGGTGCAGTGAATCCTTAGACACTGGATGGTGTCAGTGGAGCAACCATCAAAAGGAAGCTTAAAACAAACCAATCGCTCCTGTTTTTATAATTGATAATTGCAGACACTTCTACTATCGCATGTTGGCTTGCAGAGGTGTCCTCTCGGACAGCTCAGACTTAAGCTGAAGCCCCTTCTACTGGTTGTCGTGGTCTTTTCTGTGTCACAGCTACACATTCAGTTGCCAACTTTGCAGAAACAGTTGAAGAAACACACTAAGCAAAAAATAGAAACAGGTATTAAGGAATAGAGTAGAGCTTCTGACAAAGAGATTCTTGAAAAAAAGCTATTGTTCGAGTTTTTGAAATCCAGTTTTACTGAAGACTTAATCACCTTTGAGTGTACCAGAACTGTGGAAACTAATGTATGAACTATGGGAAATAATTTTTTCTTGAGTGTAATTTGTCTTTGTTGTTTTTTAGCAGTAAGCCATCTAAACCTTTTCTGCCAACTTCTCATTCTCCCCACGAGGGCTACTTAAAGGAGTGTGAAGACAGGCTGAGGTGAGGTTTTATTGTTGTGGCTCAATTTGCTAAAAGCTTAGGTAGTAATGCAAATGTGTTCTTACTGTGCGGACCTAGATGTTTGCTGAAATTGGTGCTATTAATATTTGCTTTTGGGAAGTCTCTTGGCTCAAGTTGATCATATTAACCACTCTACTTTAACTTTTACCTTTCCACAGTCATTTGGACTCTTAACTGACGTATCCCCATGGCCAGAAGGGCCTTCACCACCAGCTCTTTGTGATATTTTTCAGTCATCTCTGAGTGACTTCCTTGCTTTATCCGTTCTCTGTTCAGGCCTGTGGCTCTCTTCTATATGTACTTTTCTGCTCCTGTCTTATTGCTGTTATATGCTCAAGAAAGATAATTTATTTCACTGTAAGACAAATTAGTACTTCAGAGACAAATATAAATATCAGTTGTTTTTTAAGGTGGGATTGGAGAGTTGACTCATCCAGCGATTAATACCACCAGTATTCTTCCAGAGGGGACCCAGGTTTGATTCCTAGTACCCACACGATGGTCTCTAACTCTAGTCCCAGCTCTCTGTTGGCCTCTGTGGGCATCACACATACACACTCTACACAGACATATACGAAGGCAAAACATCTGTATACATAAGAACAATAATTTTTTGTTTTGTTTAAAACTGAGGAATGGATAGATATATAAAAGCATATTATATTAAAGTGACAATTTCTGTACCAGGGTTTGGTGGTTTGTTTGTTTGAAGCAGGGTTTCTCTACATAATCCCAGCTGCCCTTGAACTCACTACACAAATCAGGCTGGCCTCAAACTCACAGAGATCCGCCTGCTTCTGCCTCCCAAGTGCTGGGGTTAAAGGCATGCATCACCATGCCTGGCCTTAAACATTTTGCTTTGTTTCCTAGGTTAGCTTTGAAGTCTTGGGCTCAAGTGATGATCTTCCTGTGTGAGCCTCAAGGATCTGTAGCAGGCCAGGGTGCCACGTCCTCTTGTTTCTTTAGTGACTTTAGCGACTCACATGGTTATTGTTCTGAAGCATGCACACCTCACTCTCAAGGCTCTTCTGTCTCCTTTCCTTGCTTTTTGTGTTCAGCAGGGGAGTGCCTCTAAGCAGGTGAATCAGCATAGCGTTTCACGCTGCTCACCTTGATCTTTCTATGGAGTTTCAGTAAAAGCAGTTTTCCTTGAACTGTATTTGAATTGATTTTTATGTGTATGAACTTTGACAAGGCCTCCCTTCTGCCTCCATTAGAGATGAGTTTTGTGACATATTAAATTGATAATTCAAATTTGAAAAATGCTTCCTCGAGTGCAGAAGTACTTGGAAATACAGAATTCAGGAGTGGCTGTTAATAGGAGTTAGTTTCCCTCAGGTACCATTTCCTGAAAGAGACCTAGAATGCCTTCGATGTTAGGTTACCTTCGAAAGGAGAGGGTTTCTGACCCTGGTCTGGGAGGAGCCTAGAGGCAGAAGTGGATGACAATGGTCAACTTCCTCTGAGGGCTCACTCTGTTTCTGGGCTCTGCTATTTCAGCTCTTGGAGTCCCCCAACAGGCTCTGTTATAGTTTCCCTTTTAGAAGGGAGGAACCTCTAACCCCAGTCCATGGGGCATGGAGGGAGATCAGTTCAGGCCATTCTTAGCTACACACTAAGTTAGAGGCCAGTGTAAGACCCTACCTCAAAACAAACAACAACCAGCCAGCCAGAAGAGAGGAGTCTGAGACAGAGGAGGATAAACTCTTTGCTGCTAGCAGTGAAGCTGAGAGTTCACTGGGCAGTTGTGCTCATCCCTGCTGCTTGCCTCTACTGCCCAGGTGTCGGCTTCTGGAATGCCGTGCATTGGTTGGGGAGGCAAGGGAATTTACTTTCTACTGTATTATTAGGGCCATGGGTGTGGCTCTGGTAGAATACTCATCTGGTGTGCACAGTGCCCTGAATACCTCCCCCAAGAAGAAAGGAATGGAGGGAAGAAGGCAAAAGCAAAGGAAAGGAGAGAGGGAATCGGAAGACTGAGGGAAAGCCAGCGAGAGCAAATGTATCCATGGTTAAAGCAAAGCTGATAACTTTGAGGTAACTGGACTTGTGTTTGTCAGCAGACAAAGCTCAGCAGGTCAGGAGCGGGATCCTCCAGGAGGCAGGGGGCATCTCGGCCTCAGGCAAACACTTCACAGTTATGTCTACTGTGAGAGTAGATGAGACGAACCTAACCCGAAACCTACGAGGAGAAGCAGCGGGATTGACGCTTGTGGTAGTGTAGGGCGCAGTCAGTTTGACAGAGTGGATCCAGTGCTGCTCTGCCATGTGTGCAAGGCCTCTTGTGGGAATGCAGCTAATTGCTGCCTGCCGAGACTTCTCTCCCTGGCAGGACGTTCCTTGTGGACAAAAACATTGCTATCTAGATACTGGGGAGCTGCAATAAAAGTGCCTGATTTAGGGTACAGCGTGCATCTAATTCCCCCTTTCCTCTGTTAAATCACAGCAAACGGGAGCACTTTGGATGGTTAATAGATTACCCAGCATCTGTGCCCTATTTTGCATGCTTTTAACAAGGGAACATAACTTGCTCAAGGGAACCCGAGGAGTACTTTGGAGTGTGGGAGCAAAGCTCAAGGAGTCGCATTTGCCTGCATCTAACAAAGACTCTGAGAAGTGTAGAAGTGAGCACTTTTTTCACAGATAAACATTCTTTTTTTTTTTTTGGTTTTGGTTTTGGTTTTTTGAGATAGGGTTTCTCTGTGGCTTTGGAGCCTGTCCTGGAACTCGCTCTTGTAGACCAGGNNNNAGAGATCCACCTGCCTCTGCCTTCCAAGTGCTGGGATTAAAGGCATGCGCCACCCACCACCCAGCCCAAATGAACATTCTTATAAAAATATTTCCTGTCCTTCAGACTAACTGCTGTAAGCATGAGTCCATCTGTCTCCATTTAGCACTTTTTCTTGTAGCAGATAAGAAGAAATGGATGAGAAATGGCAGAAACTCTTAAACTCACAATAATACTCTAAAATGAGAGCAGATTCTTGGGTAACATTTCTAAGCAGGTGCTGTCTTAGGTGACTGCAGCTTGTATTGGGTGGTCTGGATAGGGTTTTTATGTTGTGGGGGCATGTTCAGAGGGAAAACATATCTGCGCAATTTGAGAAAATATTTTTATACTTCCAGCAGTACTGAAGAATTATGGGGGAATGTGGTTGACTATTCAAAAAGGAATGAAGATAACCATGAGCAATGCCAGTACTTTCAGCTCGGTAAGAATTCTGTCCAGATTGTCTACAGTGTGCTGACTGTTGTACTTTTGTAAGGCCACCACAGCCTCCATGATGGTGATTTGGTCATGCGGAAGCCCAGTGCACCTGTTTTTCAGATCTCACCAGTGGCCGGGATGCTCAGAGAGAGGCGCTTTTCCAGCACTTCTACNGACCAAGAAAAACCTTCGGATTGCGTTATTGTCTCTATAGACACAAACCAGAGGTGACTTTATTTTTTTTTAGCTTACCAAATGAGGGTGTGTGCATATTGGGATTTAAGTGTTCAGTCTTGAGTACATAACTTACTGGGAGTCAGCATTAGGAACATTCCTTTAAGATTGCCAAAATGTCACTGTTGGGCTAAGTACATTGGAAGTAGGGACATCACTTCCAGAGTCCTGTCTTACTCAGATTGTCTTTATTGCTTGCATTCCTCCCACCCCATCCCCCTTTAGTCTGCCCATCTCTTACATTGGGACTTTTCTGTGCTGCCTTAAAATCGCTTCTGTTCACATCGTAATGACGGTGATGTCATGAGTGGTACCAGCAGTGAGCCTGGCAGAGTCTGGCTGGTAGACAGCGGTGGGCTCGAGGGCCGTGCACTTGTCACAGTACCACTCATTACGTGATGCTAAGGGTCATCCGATGAATAGAACTCTACTGTATGATGCCAGACATATGTGAAGGATGACTCTATAAAGGCAGTGTTGAGCTTTCTCTGGATGCATGGCCCCACTGGTCTGGAACTTGCTATGTAGACCAGGTTAACCTCTGTCTCAGAGATCTGCGTGCCTCTGACTCCCAGGTGCTAGAATTAGTTAGGGTCACACACCATCATACCCTGTCGCCATCATCTTCTTTGTCGTATTCCTCTTCCTCAGGTTCTTCTTTTCTTCTTCTTTTTTTTTAATCTGCAATCTTACAGCAACTCAGAAATTTTATTCACCATTCAAAAGCAAAATTATAGCTCCATTTCATTTGTAGGGCATTTGGGTTGGACCTTGGGAGACAGTAGCTAGAAGAAATGAGGTCAGTCACAGCATGGGAGAGGGCCATTCCTTTTACAGTCAAATGATGAAATGTCTCCTTAATTGAAAGACGTCCAGAAATGCCCTGGATTAATCTGAGTAATTTAAACAGATTTTGAACCTAGAGGTGGAAAAGACTCAGCATGTGTAGGAGGTTTGCTGCCTCAGCATTTAGCAATTTTGCCACAAGACCGCTTTGGCCTGTCACTGCATTAGTCTTTGGCTAAATAAACTTCCCCCCTCCCTCCCCAAAGGCAAAGTCTCAGTGTGTAGCCTGGGCTGGCTGTGAACTTGTGTGTGAACTTGTGTGTGTGAACTTGTGTGTGAACTTGTGAACCTCCTGCCTTAGTCTCTCAAGTACTAGCCACAGATTTGAGCCACAATGCCTGGGTTAGATTAGCTAGCTTAACTTTCCTTATTCCTCCCCCCCACACCTTTTAATATTTATTTTTTATTATGTATACAGTGTTCTGCCTGCATGTATGCCTGCATGCCAGAAGGCACCAGATTTCATTATAGATGGTGTGAGCCACCGTGTGGTTGGCTCAGGTTCTCTGGAAAAGCCAGTGCTCTTAACCTCTGAGTCATCTTTCCAGGCCTCCCCCCTTAATATAGTCTTATAACTTACACTGACCTCATACTTGCTATCTAGGTGAAGATGACCTTGAACTTGTGATTTTCATACGTCCACCTCCTTAGTGGGATTTTAAACATGTGGCATGAACTCCCAGTTTATGTGGTGCTGGAGATTCAGGGCTTTGTGCATGCCAGGCCAGTTGTCTGCCACCTGAACTACTGCCCAGCCCTTAGATTAGCTTTCTTAGCATTTGTAGCAGTATCATATATCTGACTTGGATCATCTCGTATTTCATTTAGAACTGTGGCTGACTACAGCTGCTTGTTGGATTAGTCCATGATCCTGATGCACTGGCTATCTTCCCATCAGCAGAGTTGGGCGGCTGGCACTAATTGAGGGCGGTCTTGTAGTGCAGGCTGTCTGAGGCTACATTTCTTCTCCTCTCCACCTAGAGTGGCATTTGAAGCTACTCCTCACATGTTGCTAGCTCCTGCCTGGTGTTCAGTTAGCCATGGATCAGAACACTGGAGAGGATGCAGTGAAAAGCTCTGTCAGCCACAGGGTGTCTGCAGCTGCTGGGGCCCTGTGAGCAAGGCATGCTGTCTGGTCTTGTGTCACTTCGTTGTCAGTAAGGTTTACAGTGAAACATCAGCTGGTTATTCATTCCTTTATACTGCAAAACGCTAATTTTCAGTTCATGTCATCTAATAGGAATTATTTCTGCGATGGCTTTGGCACATGGGCTGTATGAACTGTTGTTTTCTTCCTGAGTTTATTTTCTGAAATCATCCATATTTTGCTAAATTGCCAGAAACATGTTTTCCTGTCATCCTAACAATATTTAGTTCTGTAAAACATGCATTTTACTGACTTGTTACATGTAAAGCTCTGTGCACAGGAGCATAAGTATAATTCAATAACATACTGTTTGTGAGAGGTGCTGTTTAATAGGGTAAAGCATACACATTACAGCTAGAGGAGCAGATGTGGACTGAGAATATAGCTCAGTTATGAGGGATTCTACCCCAGCTCACGCTTTCAAGTCTAGTACTTGGAAATGGAGACAGATGTATCAGGTGTATCAGAATTTTGAGGTTATCCTTGGCTGCACAGTGAGTTTTACGCTAGCCTGCACTACATGGGATTGTCTTAAAAGAGAGAGATCAAATGTACTGAGGGCTTGTTCTACCAGAAACTGAATATTCATATGAGAAAGAGTGGGTTACCGTAGTTTGGAGAGAAGTTAAAGAGATTGCAGAGAATAATGTCACTGGTATTGAGTCTCTGAGCTGAGGACTACTAGTATGTGACTTAACAAACAGAATGGCAGAGGGAGAACTGATTATTCAGAGATGCTTAATCTGTTTGGCAAGAGAATGGGATGTTTGAAGCCTGTTTAGATGGACTGGGGTAATTTCTGTTATTTACTTGTTTTTTCCAATGAATGTCTTGCTAGAAACAAGAATGCTGGTTAGGTTGCAGAGCAGGGCTTTGTGGGTTTTAAGTAATTACTAGGCAAGAATGACCACATCACTCAGAGAGAGGCCTGGGAGACTGACTGAGGATGGAGGCTGAGGAAGCAGGACACGAAAGGTTTTGATCTGAGGCTGGTTCCTGAGTGGTGAATGCTGGCAGACTCCAGCGTCACTCGTCCTCTCCATAGGAAGGACCCCTTCTGATGGAAATGGCGGCTGTGGTGAAGGCCTCTCTTTGCCAACTGAGGTGAAGGCTGTCTTGTTCTTCAGAGTAGTCTTTTCACCTGTCCTTTAAAACAATCTCATGCTTCTTTTATGGCCTCTCAATTGACATGACATCATCAAAGAACACCTAAGTGCTTCCATTTTAAAAATAGGCTACTCATGGTGCTTACTCAGCACAGTACCTAGTATACCAAACAAAAGCAGCCTCTACTGTATTGGGTTTGTTTCAAGACAAGGTCTCATTATGTAGCCCTGGCTGTCCTGTGCAGCTCTATATGTAAACCAGGCTGGTCTTGAACTCACAGAGATCCTCCTATCGGTGCCTCCCAAGTGTTGGGATTAAAGACATATGCCACCGTGTCTGCTGTGCTTTCTTTACTAAATTATACACATAATCAATCTTATAAAGGATTTTACAATTCAGAAAAGATGGTACTTCACTAAGATAAATAAAAATATTGTCTTACTCTTTGCTTGCTTAAATGTATAGTGGTAATGTGGACTTTTTTCTTCTATTGAACTGAAAAGTAACCTGCATTTTTCTTTATTTATTTGTGTGTATGTTTGTGTGTGTGTGTTAAGGGATTATGCGACAGCCATAGGCTGCCGCCTGCGGGATCGTGGTCTTGTAGTGGAAATAATTCA
>LOJH01029173.1:0-14371 GCA_001685095.1 Ellobius talpinus | reverse complement strand
TATATATTATGGTTATTGGTTTGGGGGAACTCCTGACAGTGGGAGTGGGGGTGTCTTTGACTCTTTTATATGCTTTTTGGAACATTTTCCTCCTTCTGGGCTGCCTGGTCTTATTGTATTTTGTTGTGCAGTGTTCTGTTGATGTCACTGGGAGGTCTGCTCTTTTCTTGGGAAGAAGCGGGTGGAGGAGTTGATCTAGAGGAGGGGGGATCTAGGAAGAACAGAGGGAAGGGAAGCTACAGTCAGGGTATATTGTATGAAAGAAGAATAAATAAAATCTAAAGTAAAAAAGATAGCAATGCCTTAATTATGTTTTACATAATTCACACAATTACTACTTTAGTCTTATTTAAAAAAACACTTGCAAAATTATTAGCTCTACATTCATTGTAGACACTGCTTCCTTAAATACAAACAGAAAGGTTTATAATTAAAACTTTAAAAGCAAAATTTTTCTACTACAGATAAAGACTTCAGCGGTCCTTACATCATCACCAAGTCACGACAAAGCAGGAGGGACGGAATTAGAGTCAGTTCTGAGCTCTCGCTGCCACAGGATGACTCATGTTTCTGTTCTGTTTTATGGAACTGAATAGGAAGACTTAATAGCAACCCAAGAAAGAGCACAGCACTCTCCAACGAGCACTTGATGGCTTATGAATATAAGCATGCTTTCCAACAGCCATTACTCCTCATTTGCGGGGCTGTTCCTCATTACCAGCGCTTACCTCCGGACATGGTCCGGGTATAGATGGGAAGGTCTTTGGCTGCTCGCCTCAGAACTTCCTGATGGGCTTCTCCTCTTGGCTCTCTCTCCAGCAGTTCTTTCTCTGCATAAGAGAGATGGAACTGAGGAATAAATTTAAATTTTAATCAGTATTTTCCAAAGGAATGACAACCCGTTTGTCTGCTCTATTACACTCAAAGGTACTTATAAAATATTAATGGTATATAGTATATTCAGAGAGGCTGATAGAGTTCCCAATCTGGGCATGTCTCTTAACCTCTCAAATAACTACTTTATGAATATTGAAAAAGAATATGATGATAATAAAAGTAATTATACCTATTTCCATAAATGTTTTAAGCTTAAAGAGAACAGAATGTAGGAAATAGTTTATAAAATGAATAATTCTGTCAAAATATTAGTTATATAATTGATAAGATGGCACAGTAAAAACACAAGGCTCAGCAGATGAATTTTTCACTTGGATACAATCAGGAACAGAAGGAGAAGAAAAACAATTAGATATACATTCTCATTTTTGAACTTAGGCAAAATTGTCACACAGGATCCCATTTGGTACTCAAATATCTAAGTATTCATTTGTTCCTTATATTGACATTTTGACTCAACCAACTGACCATATTTATTTGAGAAAAACAAAAATTTATTTTGGCTCCTACAAGATAATCACACATACATACAAAAGTCCCAAAGTTGGTACTGTATGAATTCCTATAAATAGGCCCAGAAGGTGTGTGCCAGATCAGCCACAGTGCTCAGTCCAACACCTATCAAAGGGTAGTGGGTAAATAAATCAGGACAAGACACATCTAAACCCACTTCTGGTGCTTCACCATGAACTACAATGACTGAACAATGAAGGACCTTATCTCAGTATCTTGCTGAAAACAGCAACCACAAATTATCTTAGAGAACACATTCTCTACAAAGTTTCACAATCAAGAAGCTAAGCAGCCTCTATCTTACCAATAAGGGCAGTCATATGTGTTAAAATTATAAAGAAGGGAATAATTCAAACAAAATACAGAACAGTTGTTTCTTCTTGGGGAGTGCAGGGGCATGCAACTGTGAAGTGTATAGCAGATAGGAAACAAGACTATTCTATGTATCGGCTGAATGTTTGGGCATTTTCATTTGATTATTCTTTAAATTGTACATTATATATACTTTACTTGCCAGGACCAATGATTGAACCTAGGCCAAAATATATGAAAGGGAAGTTCGATACAATTTTGAGCTATATTCCAGGAGGAGCTGCTAATGAAACTCTCACAAAATAGATATTTTTAAAAGAAAAACAACCCGGAGTAGGGCATGGCTCTGTATGCCTGTAATCTTAACACTCAAGAGGCTGAGGCAGGAGGATTGTGAGTTCAAGACCAGCCTTGGCTACCCAGAGAGTTTCTGTCTCTAAAAAAGATATTAAGGTGACACAAAAATCATTTATGTCATGACAGATTATTCAATAAAAATTTGATCATGACACTTGGCCTAAACCTTTGCCCTCCCAGAAATAAACTAAAAACAGAACAAAACAAAACTTCAGCTTTCAAGTGTAGATAACTTTTACATTGGCATAATATTCTTGTGTGCATGATCCTTTGCTAGACCTAATCCTAAAATTGCAGGCCCATTAATGTAAAAGCCACGCCTGGCTTTCTACATAGATGCTTCACATTTGAACAAAGGGCCTCATGCTTACATCCCAAGCAAGCATCCTCATCTGAGCCATTTCCCTAGCTCTTCCGATTACCATTCCTAAAATTGATTTAAAACCAGGTGCTGTAAATTTCCAGTGAATTGGCTTATTAAACAACTTTTAAGAACTGTCATATACATTGATATCGTCAATATTTTATGACTTTTCACTGAGTTTCTGGGTCTTTTTCACCTCATGGGTAACTTCTAGAGTGTGTTGGACATGGAAGACCCTAGCATGTTTAATGCTTAAATTAATAAATTAATCAGAACACCCTGGACCAGCTCCAAGAAATCAAATGCATAATCTTACTTACATAATATAGAGGTCAAAAAGAGATTTCTACCTAGGAATAGGGTAGAGCTACACGATTCTCCCTTCCATTACTTCCTCTTCCAGAACATTATGGCATGCAAAGTCCTGCCAGTCCACAGATTAGAAGATGCTATTTGTATGTACGTATCTGAAGGTACTGAGCAACTTGGAAAGCAGAGCTGCTAACTCCTGATCTATTCTTCAACCTCCAGATGTCACAGTTCTTCATAATCCTGGTTTTGCTTCTGTTAGACTAATTTTATCTTGTTTTTAAAGAATGCAGTAGATTTACTTAACAAATTGAGAAAATAATGTAAAGTTTCTAACGTTTCTATATGGCCCAGCACTGTTTCCCATATTAATATCTTACAATAGCACGGCACTTTTAGCACTTTAATAAAAATAATATTGATACACTATTAACTAAAGTGCCTAACATAAAGTTCAGCATAGTTATTCAGATTTTCTGTTTTGGAATATCTTTATCTACTCTGGTATTTCTACTCCATACATCTGCATAATATGGGATTATGGAAATCCCAAAGTATTTTCAGTTTCCATATGCCCTCTGGTTCATTTTAGCCTTGGGGGTGTCTCAGATTTTCCTTCATCGTTCATGTTTTCCTTTTCTTGTTCCTTCTTATTCCCATGTAGTTGTGAGTAGTATCGGTGTTGAATAGAGGGCCATTTAATTGCAACGTTTCTGATATTTGTCTCCTGATAAGACTGAGGGTTATGGATCGTTGGGCGGAAAACTGACATTGCCATCGATGGACCTATCAAGCTGGCCTCAATCACATAGTTAAGGGAGGGGATATATTTGTGTTTGCTTGTTTAAGATTTAGTTTGTGTGGATGGGTGTTTCCCCTACAGGCATGCACATGTAGCCCATGTCTGTCTGGTGCTCCCAGAGGTTGGAGAATGGCACCATAGACCCTGGAACTGGAGTTATGGTTGACTGCAAGTTGCCAGATGGGTGCTGGAAACTAAACCCAGGTCCTCTTGAAGAACAAGTGCTCCTCCCTATTACACCATCTCTCCAGCACGAGGGAGCTTCCCATCTGGGGTTTCTAGTGTCCAGTTCCTCGGTACTTCTCCTCTCCACCCTGTACTCTTTGGAGGGAACCTGTTCATATATAAGATATGGGGATTTAGGCCTCCATCCCTAAAAGGTGAAGTATTTACAGAAATTATCTAGAAGTCTTCTATTATTTATTCATCATTTTACTCATTTATTTAAGTGGTCTCAGAGACTTTCGCTGTTCAAATCGTTTGACTTTTCCACTTGGATTTCTTTCACTGGCCCTTGTGTTCCTCTGACACATTCTCTTCTGTGTATTTCATCTGAGCACTTCCTTGTTTTCTGGCACTAGAAGATGCCCTTGGCTCATCTTCACTATTCCTGCATAGTCCTAAAAGAAATCATTTCTCCAAAATGCCCGGAGATAGAGACAGATGGATATTTGTTAGTTCAAAGCCATCCTGGGCTACACAAAATTGATCCAGTCTAAAAAAGAAAAAGAGCTCACATAAAGGTGCTCCCAGCACTAGGGATCCCATGCCTTTAATCCCAGCACCAGAGAGGTGGAGACAGATGTGATACAGCTGGGCAGAGAGAGGAGTATAAGGCAGGAGGAGACAGGGGATTAGGGCAGTCTGAAGCAGTCTGAGGAGGCAGTCTGAGGAAGGGATCGCCCCTTTGGTCTGAGCACCGGTAGGGGTAAGAACTCTAGTGGCTGGTTGCTCTGCTTCTCTGACCTCTCAGCTTTCATCCCCTAATATCTGACTCCTGTTTTTTTATTATTAAGATTAATTAGAATTCATGCTGCAGCTGTGAAGACAGGAGTGATCTGGCTGGTTGGAGAAAGGAAATCTAAGGCGAGAGGAGATGGGAGCTCATTGCAGTCTGATGCAGCACTTTGAAGCAGCCTGAGGAGTAGTCTGAACAAGCAGTCTGAGGAGGCAGTCTGGAGATGCAGTCTTGAGTATTCATAGAGACAGGATTGACCCTTCAGGAGGAAGATTCAGTAGAGGTCAAAGTTCTCTCTAGTGGCTAACCGCACTGCTTCTCTGATCTTCAGCATTAACCCCTATATCTGACTCTGAGTTTTTATTACTAATACCAATTAGAATTTGTGTAACACACACCCACATACCCATACTAACACACACACACAAAACAGTTTGTCCACTAAGTTGCTAACAGAGTTTTCATACTAACAAAAATGCCAAAAGTCTGATATAACTGGTAGTATTGAAAATTACTTCAGTCCCTTCTGGGTAGCAATTTGGTTAGCAATTGAAATTTCCTTGATCTAGTAATTCTACATCCAAAAATTTTTTATTAAGGAATAATTTAAAATATAGGTAAAGTTCTATGTACATACTTGCTAATATCTGTATATATATAATATGTGACTGGGGTCAGCCATAAAATTTAAATTTAAAATTGGGGTATCTTTACATCAGTCATTACATAGTTCAAGGAGAATATTATGCTGCTGTGAAAATTAGCAATATGGGCTAGAGGGGTGTCTCAGTGGTTAAGAGCTCTTTCTGATCTTGTAGAGGACCCAAGTTCAGTTCTTAGCACCCATGCCAACTGGCTCAGAAGCACTTCTGACTCCAGTTCCTGACACCCTCTTCTGGCCTCTGAGGGTAACTGCACACACAAACACACACACACATACACACACACAAATATGGTTTTGTGTAAAACAATTACCCAGAGAAGTCCCATCCAGCTTTAAATTCATTGTGATTCATTTCTACATTTGTCCTAGGAGGTTTGCTGTTTTATATGGTGTAGTTAGAGAAACCCTCCACATGATACTGCAAATGCATAAATGAGAGATTATACCCTCCTGGCTCAGAGTGGCAGCAGAAGAGGGCATGCACTCACATTGAAGGCATCTGCTAAAGTTATAGCCTGAAGCTAAATTACTAACTGTATCTGGGATGGAGGAGGAAGAAGAGTCAAGGATGACTCTAAAGCTTTTGGTCTGAAGAATGGAAGATGTAACTGCCATTTGTGAGATGGGACCACTTTAAAAATATGATTAGAAAAGTGAGTAGGAGATCCAAATGTTTTCAGATATGCTGAATTTGAAATTTTTGTCAGATGTCAGAGAGATAGTTTTAGATGTGCTGGAGTTTTGGAGAGAGGTCTGGGCTAATGTATTAATGAGAGTTATACCAATGGCAGACTATATGAAATTATAAAATTAAACAGTATCGCCAATGCAGATATATAGAAAAAGAGGTCCAGAAACTGAACTCTGGGATAATCCCATGCTTGAGAATTTCAAGAGAGATAACTGTTGCTGGTACAAATACAAGTAATAATTTTTTAACGAGAAAATGAAAATAATATAGAAAAAAATACTGAAATGGTACATTCAGGAAGCTGCATGAGTTAAGAGTTACAAGAACATAACACAGGAAGTCAGAGACCCAGACAAGGATTATTGTTGCCAGGCAAGGGAGACCAGACTTTACCATGTGGGAGTATATACAGTCACAGAACAGACACATGCAGTGGATTAAAATGTTAAATTTCTCTTTAGATGGAACACACTCTAACTTCCAGTTGGGAGATAAACTTTTGCAGAGTTCTAGGAAGGGGGTATAAGTAAGACTTAAAAGACCGTGAAGGTGTAGAGCATGTCAGATGATGGGGATGACTGAGATGGGAAGAGGGAGGGAAAAAGAAAGAGAAGTAGGGGGTATGGAGGAATTGAGGAGACACACACACACACACAGAGAGAGACAAAGAGACAGACAGAGAGAGAGGCAGAGACAGAGAGACAGAGACAGAGAGACAAAGAGACAGAGACACATACAGAGGCAGAGACAACAGACAGACAGAGAGACATGCAGAGACAGAAAGAGTGAAGAAGAGATAGACACAGTGAGAGACAGAGATAGAGACATAGACAGACAGACCCCAGGCTCCGGGCCTGCACGACGCTTACATTTAAGAAACAGACATGCTACGGTTTAGGGAATGACAAAGTAGTGATCTCTGTATATGAAGCGTCACTGGCCTGCCCAAAGTGGAATGTCTGACAGAACGACACATACATTAAGCTCTCAGAAGAAATCAGAGCTGGGAAAAGATGTGAGAGTTATCAACGGAGAGGTGGTTGGTATCCACCTGAGTGGATGACATCACTCACCCGATTGATAGAAGTCAGCATTTTTTTCAGACCTACACAAAGGCCGAGACATGTGAGAGAGATTATGAGCAAGAAGTAAACACTATATGAGGGAGGAAAAATACATAGAAAAGGAGAAAGAAGTAGAAAGACAAAGAAAAGATGGTCCACGAAGCACTATAGTCTACACATACCATTATTTCTGTGCAAACACGTGGGTTGGTTTTAACACCTTTTCCAGGCTGAAAGCATGGTTATTGGCCTCTATGGTCACAGGTTCAAGTCAAACTGATTGCTTTAGGGAACAATTTACAGTGCTGTGGCTTCTTTTTAACTTGGCCTACTAAAAATATGCTATGAACAACAATGTTTATTTAAATTCAACAAACATATACTGCAGCAAATGCCAAGAGCAAAGGGCGTGGAAGATACCATCCCTTCCTCTTACCCAAACAAGAGACCCAGAAATGAACAGCACAATATATTCAAAAATGCAATTTCAATTTAGCCATATGCTACTACGTAAAAGCCTCTGTATTAAAGATTGCTAGTGGTCCCCCAATAACCACTCCTCTCTTCAGTGGCTGATGTGATCATTGAGAATAACATTCCCAGACGTCCATATGAGATGTGCTATAATGAAGTCATCTAAATGCAAGTGGAAATGGAATCAATAACTTGAAGAAAATGTCACTGAGGGAAAGGGCACCTCTGTCCTACTGTCTATGGCCTGCTGGCTATAATGTATTCATAATGTCTGGAATTAGAGCTACATCTTCAGCCAAGTAGTGGTCCATGGAATCAAAACAGACAGAACAATAAGAAAGAAGGAGTCTGTGTGTGTAAAAGTTGTGGACTAGCTATAGATTTCTTGAATACAGAGAAAATGAATTAAGCAATTTATTGTTGCTATTCCTGGTGATTGCCAGACAACTAAAATGTATTTAGTATAATAATTAGTATGGAATTACAATAAATTGTCTATCATCTATGTATGTATGTATCTATCTATCTACCTATCTATCTATATATCTCACCTATCTCTTATTGATCTATCTGGATACACAGCTCTAAAGTAGAAAAGAATGCACAAAAGATTTGATAGAATAACTCTACCATATGCAAAAGTAGTGAAAATCCCAAGTGTTTATTAACATATACAGATTTTTTTAAAATCCAAAAATATCACCATATTCAGTAGTTTGTATCAACTGATGAAAAGAAGGCAATTCATTTTCGGAAGTCAGCATTACTGATTGCTATCTTCAAGATAACTTTGCTATTGCTTTAACTTACTTCTTTTGAAGGATTCATGGGCAGTGTAAAAATGGTTTTCCAGTATGACCAGACAAACATTGCGAAGAGTAGATGATAAGCCATGAGGCACACAACTAAAAGGAGAGAAACATATTCATCACTGTAATATGCGAAATTTTACTCCAATCATGGTATTCACAAACTATTCAAATTAACAGTGATATACTATAAACAGTATTTAGATCATATTCAAATAAGTGCAATTCTTTGAATAAATACCTGAAGTCAAGATATTTTAACATCTCTAAATGTATCATTACTTCTATATCCACTGACTAGAACCTCCCCATCACTCCAGAGGCCCATCTTTTTGCAAATTGGCTAATCAGATTTTTTTCTAAGCTGTAAAAGTGGGGCAGTTATATAAGAGTAAACCCAATATTAACCAAATGTTCAGACTTCCAGGCTTTGTGAACTTTGCTTACTGAGAGGCAGAGAACGCGGTTTCCCATCTGAGAAGCTGCTTGCCTGTTTGCTTAGCTCTGGTTGACACTGGTGGCTCTCTTGGTTATAATGATAACATGTAAACAGGAACCATCTGGAGGAAGTGATTTCTGCCTGTGGGGGTTCTAATGCTTGATTTAGTACACAGGGCAACTGTTAGGAAAAGCATCCTGAGTATATTTGTTTAATAATATAAGCACACTTTGTATGTTCTTTTAAAGGCTTGAAGTACTACACAAATTTAAAATTATAATTTCATCCTACTGGAAACAATTCCATCTGAATAATACATCAGCATAGTTCTGAAGTAAACAATTGCAGAAACATGTGCCAAATCAGAATATAGACATGTTTGAGGGCTGGGGCTGCATAGCAGTGGTAGGACTTCTTCTCTAGATGGCACCAGGCCTCTACTCCCAACAAAAACTAAACAAATAAATAAGCAGAATATGACATGCTTTATGTTTTAAATTTTCACTAGAAATTTTCAATTTTTCCTAAAGAATTATGATACTTATACCTGTGGATTCATTTACAATTTGGATTATCTAATATGGAACTTAAATCAGCATAACTCAAGCAGAGGCAAGATTTCATAAACTGCAGGTAGAAAGCTTAGTTATGAAGTAGTTCAAGCTGGGACAGGAGGTCATTCATATCCTTGGATCTTGGAGCATTAAGGATCTTTGAAACAATTATGGCCATTACACGGTATTTGTGAGAGAATTTAGTTTGGGAAATTAAAAAAATGATATGCCATTAACTCTATCGAATTATCATATTGTCAATAAATAATTTTTAAGCCCAACCAAAAATAATGGACACAATATGTTTTTTAAAGCTATTCTTAAGATATTATTTCTGCAACCATTACAATATTTTACCTTGTTCACCAATGTTTTCCATGGACACTAGAAATAGAAAAAAAAGGTCATAGGTTATATGAAGCTCATGTAAACCGAGGGCCCTGACGACAAAAAAGACATTAAAATGGATTGATAATTTCGCTTCCCTTCAAACCAACATTCTCTAAATATTTGTTCAGCTTTATGTAGAGTAGAGGTGAGCGCTGTGGACAGAGGGTAGAGAGGTGGGGCTGGCAGCTACAGTCAGCCATGCTTCAGTGGTGTGCCTCAAGGAGCAAGGCTGTGCTCCTCAAGTGTGTCCCTTGTGGGCCTCCGTAGATTGGCTTATTGACCTTCAACTATAAAGTTCAGATCAAAAACCGAGTTCTCCAGGGCCATTACGTTTCCTGAGGTATTTATTGGTCTTTATGACTGAGCCACCGTCTAGTCAATCTCTGCAAAGAACCAAATGTCTGTGAATGGAGCCCATATGCTCCACATTCTAACAGCAGATATCCTCACGCTCCTGACTCTCATTGCTCCCTATGCAATACTGAGGGGCCCAGACAGGCTTGGTGAACCATTAGCACTAAGGGTTCCTCTGAAGATAGCAGCTGGATAAGGACAAGCCATAGACAATCTGAAACAGGCTGAAACAGGAACTGCATTCAGTAATCCACACAATCTCTTTACTCCTTGTTGAATCTATTTATTTTGCTACCCATGTGATTTTCCTGGGTTAGTAATAATTGTTTTGGAGTTTGGGCCTTTCTCAGTTGCACCAAGAGAAGGATGTATTTTTTCATATTTATCTTTTTTTTCCTACTCAGTTTTCCTTACTCCAGAATGAAATGTCACTGCCTTAAAACATGCCGCAATCTTGGGATCATGTGACAGAGTTTTAGGGGTATCTGATCTGACCCACCACTTTCCCAAGTATTTTTAGAGCCACAGAGCCCACAGCTTTAGGGAACAGCCTGTCACTTACTGAATGGCTCTAAGAATTTAAAAATTCATGCACATAGTGTGCTGAATTGTGTTCCTGCATGGCTTTGAACTATGGCATCTAGATTTCTGATAAATAAAATAATAAATAAAAAACAAAATGATAAGACCTCACATATCTAACATTGTACTTCTTCAAATGTTTCTCTCGGGTCAAATGTACTGTATCTACCACCTACTTCAGACATCCAGTGAGGAAATGAACTCCACAAAGAATTGTGGTGTTTCTAACTAAATTCTAAGTTGTTAGCAAGCTTGTAAGACAAAGCTATTTGCGAGCCAAATATTGTGGTGCCTGTCTGGCTCATACTGGAGATGAGAAAGGACAGCTCAATCATGAAAGTGCTTGCTTTAGAAGCATGGGCCTTGAGTTCAATCCCAAGCATTCACATTAAAAAAAAAAAAGCCAGGATGTGATTGCAAATACAGTCCTGGGGAGACAGAAACTTAGACAGCTCATGAAGAATAACATCAGAGGTTATCCTCTGGCCTCTCGACACATACGTGCACACATGTGCACATGCACCTGCACACACATGAATGAACAATTATCCACATATACAACACCATATACCCATAAGCACACACACCACGCACATACACACATATGCCACACACAAACACATACCTCATGTACATACATGCACACATGCATGGAAACAAGTGTCCTAGGTTCTCAAACCTGCCGTGTAAGTTTGTTTACAGATGAGAGTCTAGTCAGCTATTGATCTTCTCAGACTCCCTGAGGAACTTATCTGACAGCATAGGAAAGATTCAAGGCCAGATTGTTCTTTGTGTCTGCTCAGCACAGGAAGCCACACATTTTCCCTAGGTCCCTACTTCCCTGCCCTCCCTCCCAAGGACTCCAAACTGATTTTTTTTTCTTGTTTTCTTTTGGAATTAAACCTTTCCTGTTTTCTTTTGGAATTAAACCAAGGCCACATAAAAGCAATTTGGATCCACAAGTGAGTCTACCTCTGAGTGACCTTAATGACCATTCCAGAGGTACTGGGGCCATAAAGAGTTCTACTTGCTAACATGTGACTTTGGGAAATGGTAAAACAAAGAGACATTCAGCAAAATAAGCACAGCTTGTGTGAGCCAATAATCTCTCTGTCCTGGAACAGCAGTCTATTAAATGGATAATCTAATATCACTAATTACATTATTTGTTAGCTTCACAAAGTTTTAGTTATATCTTTTTAAAAGCTATGTTTTGCCATCCATGACTTGTACTTCACAAAAAGTGTACTTCAAAATCTACAAATACTCTTTTATAATCAAACAAGTTATATGTAGAGCCACACTTAGAGCAGATTTGCTAACATTTATACAATGAGATGTAACAGCCCCCAAAGGCCATTTTCAACTACATTAATATTATAGAGCTATCAAATTTCTTACAGCCATAAATCTTTTTAAATTTAATCAACATCAAAGGTCAAAGGAAAGACTATTGTCTTAAAACTGGGTCTCTCGGCAGAAAGGAGGCTGAGGCAGGAGCCTAGACAGTTCAAGGCTAGTCTTGAATAGTGAAACCTTGTCTTAGAGGTAGCTCACTGCTACATAGAGCAGGTGACTAGCGTATACAGGTCCTGGTTCAATCTCTAGCACCAAAACCGAGGAAACAAAACAAAAATGTGTTTTAGGACTAGTTTCCCTTATTACTGGTGAGGATTAGTATTGTTTTAAAAATAGAAGCATGGATTTCCTTTATCTATTCTTGGTGAATTGTGATTTTCTTATGGTCAATGGCTTATTTATCTTTTGTTTATTGAGACCCTCTAGTATGCTCCGAAAAGTGATCTCACATGTGTCTTACATATGTTACAAATAAAGTTGTGAATAACCAGCTTCAAAGGGAAAACATCACTGATTAAACACCAGTACCCAAACTAGGGACATAACTTACTCACATCACTGGTTAAACACCAGTACCCAACCTAGGGGCATAACTTTACTCATACATATCAGGAACACACTGATTTATTTTTAGAAAGAAATGAATGCCTTTTCCAGCATATTTCCCCAATTATTACATTAGTGCCTCATCTTGAAAATTTTGATTTAATGTCAGAGCTATCAAATTTTAAAATGTCTTTTCTCACTGTGTAAGGATATGTAAAATATGTTATTTTCAACCATAGCTAATTTTAATAGATATTTAAGAAAAGTCACTCTTTGACTTTGGATATTTTTCTAATAATATGTATTACACAACTAAAATATATGAGAAATATAAAATAATTTTTGAAAATATGAGTGGTAATTGAGTATAATTTGGTTACTTATAGCAACATAAGAATTAAGCAGTATGCCTGGAGAGATGGCGTAGAAGTTAAGGACTGGGCTGTGCTTTGTGACATTAATAATATAATTAAATACTATTGCATTAAAACTCAAAAGTCATATTAAAACTGAATAGTTACCTCTGGAAGATGTATTATAAATATGCTCAATACAACTATTTAATTCATTAAAGTTTTTATTTTACTTTTTCCTGTGTGTGTGTAGGCATATGTGTGTGTTTGTGTGTGTGCGTGTGTGTATGTGTATGCAGAACTGTGGAGGCCAGACAATGGCATTGGCTTACAGACAAAATGGTACTGATCCTTAACACCTGTAAGGAGACAAAACCACACTTTAGTCTTGATGGGGCACTTAGCATGATACTTGTGAGGATGCTTCCTGAAAGTGAGAAGGTTTAGTTTGGATCTAACACTTTCACTTAATGAACACAAACTCATTTTGTTTTCAATGTGAAACAAACACAACTATACCTACTTCCTCCTCGTATAAGACAAGCATAATTTGTTTGGGGGGAGGGATAACAGCACTTCTATTATTACATTAAAATGTTTTCTATTTATACTTGTGGAAACAATCAAGACATATGCAATAGCAACCACTGTGGGCTACATTCAAAGTGCATTTGTCTAACTTTATCTGAAATAAGTAGAATTTCTTCCTGGTCCATGTCCTGCAATGATCTGTCTTTCTCTAGAGACTTCCACTCTTCTGTTATGCCTCCAGGACTTAAAACCCTCCCCTGGCTAATTGTGTTACAGGAATCACAGCCCTTTATTGGCATGGATGGGATGCAGGAAGAGAAACAGGAGGGAACAACACATTATCACCATCATTACTAAACTGTTCCTGTGTACCGAGAGCGAAACCAAGCGCTCCATGGCACCTTAGACCCCATCGGGCTGCAAGGCTAGGAGTTCGGGGTCCAGGTCTAGTTTCTGATTACCCCACTACTTAGGCTTCCTTCCTGTCTCTACCTGTCTTTATTATGTCGTTTTTTGTTTGTTTGTTTAGTTTAGTGTTTTTCAAGAAAACTGATTTTTAGCAATTATCCAAACCATCCCCCCAGGATTAGGTGAAATTGAAAAGAAAATGTATCATATCACACTCCACCTTGGGCAAGGATACAGAACAAGCTAAGATGGGATAGGATGGGCTTTTCTGAGAATGTCCCACTGTGCTGCCCTGCTGTGTCCCACCCTCTCACTCATTTCCTGGAGTAGCTGAAATCACAGGACAATGCCAACATGTCCAGCATGGTGAGCTGTCCCATATTTCCTACCCTAGCTCTCCTTTCCTCTTCTGCAACAATCACACTCCATTCCTTTATCATAGATGTCCTCACAAAGTAGCAAACAATGGGGTCCTTAAACAAAGGAGGCAAGAAAATCAAAAGTAACATGTGAACAAGGTTGGTGGCCACTAAAGCCTCTCTCTTTGGGTTACAATGGCCACCATCTCTCTATGTCTTCACAATGTCTTCCCTCTGTTACACTCTGCTTTCAAATTTCCTCTCTCTCTCTCTCTCTCTCCC